>BQNB010032153.1:3153-50071 GCA_026074375.1 Tanacetum coccineum
TTACACCAGAGAACGGAAAAAAGTTTTGTCAGTTCATCAAATGAGTTAAACTACCAGATGGGTTTGGATCCAACTTCAAGCACAAAGTGACCGATAATGATAAAAATATAACGGGCCTGAAGTCTCATGACTGTTATATAATGATGCAACGTTTACTTCCTTACGAACTTCAGCAATACTTTCCCGATGAGGTTGCAAAACCAATAATCGAGCTATGTTCATTCTTTAAGCAAATCTGCTCTGCAATTGTAAAGGAGGAGAAAGCTCAGAGCAAGGTGGTCTATATTCTGTGCAATCTCAAACTCATATAACCTCCTGCTTTCTTTGACATTATGATTCATTTGGTTATCCATTTACCTCTAGAGGCTCTTGAAGGCGGGCTTATTCGCCCCTGGTGGATGTTTCCATTTGAAAGATTCATGAAGAAGCTAAAAGGTTATGTACAAAATAAAGCTAAGCAGGAAGGTTCGATTGCGTAGGGTTATGTTGCAGAAGAAGCATTGAATTTTAGTTCTCATTATTTTTGGGATGTTACCATGAAATTTAAACGTCCCGACCGTAATGTGGATCCCCCTCCCCTAACGTGTCAGTTTCCGGTGTTCTGATCACTCTGTAAATCGATTGGTTTACGGTCGGTTATTCGGTTTGATGCCCAAGAGTTGAAGAAAGTGACATGGTATGTACTTCACAAGAGTCCTGAAATCGACACGTACCGATCCTAGTTCAAGAGGTACGCGTTTTTATTTTGAAACTTTTTGTTCTTAACTTATCTTTTTGATGACTTATTCTAATACATGAATGTTTTTCAGTAAATTTCTTAACAAAGACATGAAAGAAGAATTCCCCGACTGGTTTGGGTCGCAGGTAAACTTAGACTTATTTTGTGTACTTGACTGTAAAAATAACGATATCATATTTTGTGTTCTCTATCTAATCCTATCTTTTTCATAGATCCGTCAACGTCACATAGGCAATGACCTAGGTGTTAGCGCAACCAGCGAGTTATTCGCTTTGGCTTGTGGACCAACACCGACTCCAATCTCAGTCAACTCTTGGGTAGTCAACGGTGTGAGGTTTGTCGTGCATAGCCGCGATGAACGTCGCACAACTCAAAACAGCGGCATTTGTTCGCCTAGTGGGAAGGACAGAGAAATGTATTATGGTCAGTGTTAAGAAATCCTCGAGTTTTTTTATTTGTCGTTCAAAGTTGTGTTGTACCGAGTTAAGTAGTTTAACACTAGCAACGAAGGACGTAAAGTCAAACATCTTGTCCTTAGAAACAACATGACACAAATCTTGACAAAGGTGAGGCGTTTAAAGATGATCAATACATTCTCGCAACACAAGTCAAATAATGCTTCTACCTTGAAGATATGGCCAGACGACAACCCCACTGGAAGGTCGTCGAACATGTGAATCATAAAAAGTTTTCGGACGGGGGTGTCATCCTGGTAGAGAATGATCCTGATGTTATACATTTTGACAACTCATCTTATCTCCCACTTTCTACCAGTTTGAATGACTTGGATAATGCGACCTTCCATATAAATGGTCAATCAATGGAGGTTGACGCACTGCCAGATATCATTGATCTTGACGAAGACGGTGATATTATTGATGATGAAGACGCCCTTCCTCATGATTTAGAAGATTCTGATGATGAAGACCTCGTCAATGTTGATGATGATGATGGTGTAGATGTTGTTTATTCTAATGAAGAAGAAGATTGATCTTGAGTTGTAACTTGCAAAAGACACTTATATATTTGAATGAATGAATGAAATTGTTGTGGATTGTTTAAATGTGTATATTTATTTGGATATGTATGTATTTAGATGTGTGCATGCTTATATTATTTTGTTCATGAATTTCTATATGTTATCCTAATTGTACTTGTACAGATGTCGACAGATGTTACACGGGGCCACGGTGGTGACGGTGGCAGTGATAATCGTCCCCCTACACACCATATATCCACTGGTTGAGGGGGTTGATTCGTTAACCGATGTAAGAATTTCTAGATTATTGTAATACAAGCATAAATATGATATATTGAATTTGCTTGCCTTGAATTTTATGACTTTATCACTCACTTGATTTTGCAGACAAAGGCACCCGAAAACCCAATTTGGGTGGAAGGAAAGCGGGCAGGCTGCATACCCGCAAGGAGACCCGGAACCTCGGGTTAAAGAAAATCATTGATGACAAAAGCCCCGTCCCGATCCGGTTTGAGTGGGACGACAAAAAGACCATGATGCCTCTCGGTGACCATGTGTCTCATTGGTCTAACTACCTTAGGGATCTCATTAGGGAGATGCCTTTGTACTACCCTTCTTGGTAAAAGGTCCTGGCGGAGCGGAAGGCGGCGATCGTGACAAAGATTGGGGTCAGTTATTTCATTATCCTTTTATCTTTATTTCATTATCGTGTTCATTTATTTAATTGTGTATATTTATCTAAATTCGTTTATTTATTTATATCATATAAATAAATATATAAATTATATCTCTAACTATGTCTTTGTTTTGTTGTATATGATTGCAGATGCAGTTTGACTTGAAGCCTCATATGCAATCCCAGCGCTGGACAGATATCAATGCGGGCATCCAGCAGCATTTGCAAAAGTTTTACAATACCAACAAGGCTTCCTTCAAGGCAGCGCATTGGGTTATAAAGCCCGAGACCGGGACGTACGACGTGGACAGCATCAGGCAGCGACGTCCCGAGAACATTACCCCGACAGATTGGGATGCCCAGCTTGCCTTTAGGAATGATACAGGAACCAATCCCGAGCCGCTCAAAATCGCCAAAATCGAGCAAAGAGCACGGTCGTATGCCGGCAGGGATCCCGGTTACTTGCTCGCCTTCGAGATCAGATGGTAATAAACATTATAATTATTTTACATACATATATACATATATATCTGATTATACGCTTTGGTGTGTTGTGATTTGTCGTTTTTAATTTGTTTCATCTTATATACGTGTGTATGTACAGATGGAGAGCTCATCCACTCGAGAGTACCCGTCGCTGATCCACACCTTCTTCGTGACACACACTGTTGGCGGGGTATTCGTGCGGGATGAGGACCGAGCTCTATACGTAAGTTTTGTTTCAAAACACGCACTTTAATGATTTGTCGAGAAATAATGTAGCAACCCGACTAATATATTAACTATCTTGTGTTTTTGTCACTACATAGGAGGAGATGTTGAGGCTGCAGGGTCTAGGCTCCAACACCCCGTCGGGTGTGCCCTACACTGAAGAAGAGATCAATGCCCTGGCTCGAAAGGGCAAGCAGCGGGGGCACCTTCCCGGTGTTGGTAGGGTATTGCCGGGACGGGCCACAGATGTCCTCAGTCCGCCCCCGCCTCAATGCACGCACAACTCCGCCGATGTCCGAAAAGGCCCCACAAAAAAGTGTAACAAGAGCCTAACCAAACAGGTGAAGACGATGATGAGGCTTTTTCGGAGTGATGACAAGTTTTCACAGAGGCATGAACAGTTTGAGTCATCACCAGAGTTTGGGGGTGCCAGCGGGAGTGGCGGGTGCGGGGATGATGAGACGGCCGGCAATGAGGACGGCGACGAGGATGAGGAGGATGGCGATAGTTAGAGATGTAATATATATGGGTTGTAAGGTTTGTTGGGGCTATTTTGTTTCTCAACTTTATATTGGCGACCCTATGTAAACAATTGTTTTCCCCCGTACATGTTAAAATAGTTGATTAATTTACTTGTATCTTTCGGATAAGCAAGGTTTGTGACTATGAATGCCCTTTTTGTAGACTAAATTGTTTTATTAGGATTTTGACCTATTTTAGATTTTTAGATCAAATCGTTGATATCCGTTATAAGTGTATTGTGTTTTTTGTAGCAAGTTTGATGTATTTGGATAGAGTCTATATTGGTTTATACAGGTTTGATGTTTGGTAGATTTTTTCTGGAAAAAAATATGGAAATTGCCTGTTGTGTAGGTTGCACTAAAAAATGCAGACCTATCTCGGGCGATGATCGGTTGGGATTACACTAAATATATATATAATATATATTAAAATATAAAATATATAAAGAAGTGTAAAAACAGCAGAGTCAATGATACCGAGAAGTAGTATAGAGTTTTCCCGGGTCGTAAATCCCCAACGAGGCTGGAATGGTAAATCGATACGAATGAATTGATGATTTGAATTGAGAAACAAATGATTTTGATTTTTAATTAGATAAACTAAAATTAATTAAAGAAAACTAAAATTATTCTACGGGAAACAAGCAATGGAAATTGGGAACCTTAATTAAAACTACGGGGAGCAGAAATAGTTATATGGATAAATACCTAAACTACGGGAGCATGAACAGTGGTAATGGAAATCCTAAAAATCTACGGGGAACAACTTAGCTAAAAATGAATGACTAAAATAATTAAAATTAATAACAAAATTAAATTATCCATTAATAGACTATCGGAATTAAATATCAAGCCTAAAACAAAAAATATAAAAATAAGTCCTAAAAATTAATTTAAAATTTAAATAAACCAAAAAAATATCTAACTTAAAAGAAAATGTAAAAATTTCAAAAAATAAACGAGTTCCGAAAACGAACAAAACAACGGTAAGCAAACAAAAAAATGCGGGCTCGTATACGGCCCGGAACTGAATTTTTAGCAAAAATACCCTACTTTAAGTTTTTTGTTTTTATATTTTATATAAACTAACTGATTAAGATAATATTTTATTAAAAAAAAAAAAAGATTTATTTTGTTAATTTTGTATTTTTTTAATGAATTTTTCTAAGATTGAAAAACTAATTAAAACTAAATAAATAAAAAAGACAGAAAATATAACTACAAAAAAATCTAAAAAAATCAAAATAAATAAAGAAAAAGTTGAGGAATCTAAAAATATAAAAAGCCCTAAAAGTTACTGTAGCAATTATGACTAATTAAACCAATTAAAATTAACCCTAAATTAAATTAAATTAAATTAAATAACTAACTACCCTAACTGGCAAGGACTAACAGTGAAAACCGTAAAGAACTAACAGTGTAACAATAACTAAACCTAATGAATTAAACTGTGCTAGACTCATAAAAGCCGAAATTACACAAAGTGTCCCTGATTGGACCCCGATTATCAAATAAGGACCAAGTGCATATATTAAAAACTTAAAAAAGCAAAGTAATATGCACTTAATGGCAATTAATTTTTAATAAAAGGCAATAGTGTCTGGAACTCAACTAATAAGCCAGAAATATAACAGTTTTGACAGGAAAGCCAAATAAGCTTAAAAAAGCGTATTTTGGCTTTTCTTGAGGCTTAAAGACACAAAAAGCTAAGACATGAATAAGCTATAAGCAAGGGAGAACCTATAAGCAAGGGAACTAGATTCAAGCCCTAAAATAAGCTGAATTAAAATAAGCTATTCTAGAATGTTTATATAAAAAACAGAAAAAGGTGACTTTTGAGCTTATATTAAGCTGAATAAATAAGCTAACTAATGGAAATAAGCTGCTAAACCTAATAAACCTACCTATAAGCTATGTAAATAAGCAATAAAAACAAGAGGCCTAATATAAAATAAGCTAGAAAAATGGTGCTGAATATTGGTTTCCACAATGTTGTGTATATGGTTTTGTTATGTGGGTCGTGTTGTTCACTGGCCAGGAAAAACAGCAGTGGCTTAAGGCTTTTTGAGCTTATGAAAAATAAGCTCAATTGTGCTTTTTAGCCACAACCAACCCCAAACAGATCTAGAGTGGTTGTCAGTGAGCTTATTTCCAAAATATTAAGTGCTAGGAAACAATTAAACCTGCTGATTTTTGGCTTAAAAATCAAGGATTTTAGAGAAAATTGCAAAGACCAAACTTTGACTTAATTTGTCAAATGAAAAAGGGCAGCAACCATGGCTTGTAAAAGGGACTTTTGTGACTTGAGTGAGCTCAAAAATAAGGGTGCTTAAGCTGTATAAGCAGCTTAAGCATTAAGGCTTATTTTTTCTTTGAAAATTTGACAAAAAGGTAAATGTTCACAAAAATCCAATTTTATACTAAAGTCCTGAAATTTTTTTAGGTAAATTAAGCACACACACTCAGCCTAAAATGGCTGAGTGCTTGTAACCCATACCACAACCAAAATGATCCATTTTCGGGTCTTTACCAAACACCCCCTTAACCAAGTAAAAAGAACTTTTTACTCATTTAACTGAAAACTAATTAAAACAACTGAGATTGGAGATAATGTAATTGTTAAACAACTATAAAAACATCCTTTTCTTCACAATATAAACACGAATTTAAGAACTCAAAAATGAAAATTTAAGAAACTTGAGATAAACTTTAGATTTCAATTAATTTGCTTAAAAACAACAATGTTACAATAAAAAGTAAGCTGGAAGCTTAAGCTACAATTTTTAAGAAAAAGTTAAGTAAAAAAAATGCTAAGTTAAAACTAGTGTGTGGTCGGCATTGTGTTTTCTTGCTTTTATAGAAGTCCTCTCTTCTTCTCTTTGTGTTTCTTGTGTGAGGTGAAGCTCAGCAACAAATCCTAGCCATTGATGAAGTTTGTGTTTCTTTTAAGCTTAATCCCCACCATTGATGGAGCTCGGGAATAGTGGGATTGCCAACTTGGCAGGTTTAAAGGTTAGTGGAAGGTGGGTTTAGGTTGGGACTGGATAAACGAGTGTGTGGGTAAAGGAATGGGGTGGTATCTCGTGATGTTGGGGGGTTCAAGGGGATTGGCGGGAAAACGGGTTGAGAGGGGGAAAGGGTGTTAACAGGTTTAAAAGGTTTCAAAGTGTACAAGAAGAACCCTTTACCTTTCCATCTTATTCATTTCTTTGGTAGTTATAACAAGTTTTGGAATGAACACAAATGGTCCCTCTATTCAGTTATAACACAAGTTTAGAAATAACACAAATGGTCCTTGTGTTTTGTAAATAAAGAGTTTGAAGGGAAGTTTCAAAAAGGCAGAATTGGTCCCTGCTGGTTTTAAAAGAGTAAGGTTTTGGTGATTGGCAGTTTTGATCCCTGGACTCTTTTTGCCTATTTTCCCTTATAAAACAAGTTTGAAAATGACACATTTGGTCCTTGTTGTTTTATAAAAAGAGGTTTTGGGCCTTGGGGGTAATGTAATATGGCCTAACTGGGTGTGTATTAGGGCCCAATAAGAATTGTCTGAAGCCTGTTATTGGGCTTTTAAGGCCCAATTAAAGGTTTGGGTGGGATTTAGTGTGTACAATGTCAGATTGGCTCTGTTCAAAAGGGCTTAGGATCCGTGGTCTTCAACGTCTTCACAGTTCTTGACAAATGCACACAAATGGGCTGTTGTCATTGATTGATGGCTCCAAGTTGGACCTCCATTCACAATCTTCAATGAATATTAACATTGTGCTTTCCCGCCATCGAGATGGTTGAGATCGCTCAATAGAATTCTTCAATTACGGCTCCGTTTTTGAACTGATACGTTTGTTGAGTTGCTTTGACTTTGACTTTTCTGTTCTTTGGCTTTGCTTTGGCTTTGTCCTTTACAAAGCTTTTCCATTCCCGAGTCTGGTTTACGGTCGTTTAGCTTTGTTTTTCGTCCTTTTCTTGGTTATCCTTTCCGCACAATACAATAACCAAAACAAGCGTATCTTTGGCATTTTAAGTCCGTTTTTGGTTATTTCAGCTCGTTTTTAAAGGTAAAAGGTATGTGTAATTAAGCACATACCAAAATCTCCCCTTACTAAGGTATTTGGCCAGTGTCCTCCACGCATGCTAGGAAGTAAGCACTCACGAAAACTAAGACTCTTGACCCCTTCGACTAATAACTTTGAAAAGTAGCAAAGTGTTTGGTCAAAGGAAAGAAATCAATAGCTTCGACAAAAATCCCGATTAACACCAAATTTGTATGTACATTGACTACTCTAATTTTTTTGGATTTTTGAATGGTTTGTCTTTCTTATTTAACTCACAATGGGATCATAGAGTGAGAAACGTCCATAGAATGATCTACGGATGTCCTGACGGAAAATTTCATCGTCCCCGATTTTTCACTAGTCTTAAGCCAAGCAATTAAACGAGATCATTGTCGATATAAGTTTAGGTGTAAAGCCCTCATACTTATGACTTGTGAACTTTTGAACTCCCGATATGGATAATTGATTACGTGTGTGTGCTCGATTTAACTTAGCCATAGATCAACTCAAAGCAACAATTTATTAAGACTTTGCAACTTGATTTTATAGAACTTCAAAATTATTATTTTTTTTTTTTTTTTTTTTTTTTTTTTTTTTTTCTAGAATTAGCGTGCTTAGTTTGAAACACCTACCTAGGCTCGCATCCCTATAGGATATCACACGAACCAAATAAACGTACCGTGTTTCTTAGTTTGAAAACCCACCCCGTTGCTAGCGTAGTGGGAAATCACATCAACACCTTCTTCCTAATATGGCTAATGATTAGTGTCTTAGTTTGAACCCTCACCTAGACCTTTCTTCCAAGTGAGATATCCACGACACACCAATGTCAGATGCGTAGACCTAGAAGTACTAGATGTCTAGTTTGAATCCCCCACCTCGTGGTATCGGAGTGGGATATCACACTGACACCATCTATTACTTTTTGCCTCCATAACTCAAATGTATGCTTATTGCATAAATCATTTCAAAAACTTTTGCTTTTAAAGAATCAAGTCACAAATTTGAAGCTATTTCTGAAAACATCGATTAACTCAGCTGAATTAAATCGAACACAGTATGATAAGTGTCGGATTTAGAAGGCTTAGGGAGAGAAAAAGAAACAACAACAATTGGATGGGGTATTGGGAGGGTTGTGAATGTACACTCACAAGTTATTCATAATAAGTTTTTTAGACGAATCTTGCTTGAACCACATAACTTATATTTAACTCTATCATTTCTCGTTCTTCACTTAAGAATTCAAAGCAATAGAATTCGTGAAAGCTTTGGCCTAAAAGAACTAGCTAGGGCTCAACACGCCCGATCGAGTCAAAAATTTATTCTTACTCTACCCAAAAAGACAAAAACACTTATTCTATTTTTGAAAATTTTTTTTAAATTTTTTCATTTTTTTGGTATTTTTGCAAAAATTTGGTGGTAAAACGGGATTGCGTGATAACAACGACTGCAGGCAAAAATCAAATCGAAGATTCCCCCCCCATACTAGAACTAAACGTGGCATACGTCCTCATAGATGTTTCAAATGGTACCTTACTAAATCTAAGGCCGTTTATGAAGTATGCCAAAAGATAAACGTTAGTCGATAAGATTTGGATACTGAATTCCCAAAATGAAGCTGAGGATGTGAAGCTCGAGTTAAAAATGACAGAATCGAGAGCCTTCACAATCCGGGAATACCTGGACATACAAAGCACACAGAACATGGACAAAACACGGGTAATGGAAAATATAAACCTTCTCACACAAAAACACTTATTTATTACATACTACGGGGTAGACAGGGGTGCCTCCCAGCAAGCGCTTTGTTTTAGGGTTCCCGACTCTTGACCCTTTCCCGAATTTATTGTCCATGGGAACTTTTGGAGATCCGGACAATCACCTCGTTGGTATGTCCCCTCCAAAGTAATGTTTGATAATACGATGACCATCACTTTAAAGTTGGGCCCGGAGTATTGAGATATCTCGGACTGGAGGCCATAAGGAAAAACTTGACAATTGTGAATGGTCCAGACCAACGGATTTTAATTTGCCCGAGAAAATCTTGAGTCCTAGAGTTTGAAGAGGAAACACGATCACCACCCACGTTGAAAACCGTTTTTTGATCCTTCAGCATCGTGTATCTTCTTGAATCCCTCTTAAAGATCAAGAGTTTTCGTAGGCCCTTACACGAAGATATCATTAAATTCATTCATTGTGAACTTTTCCTGTGATCACACCGCAGTTTGAATATCAAAATTAGTATGCTTTCGAGACCCAGTAGTCTTTGTGTTCTAGCTCGATCGTAGAATGACATGCCTTCCCGTAACAAGCATATACGGAGTACCCCCGAAGGGTGTTTTGGTAAGCTGTGGCGGAAGGCCCATAAAGCATCATCTACTTGTCGAAACCACAGGAGGCAACGATTTTCTCCCACGTTCTTCAAAGGATACGCTTAAACCACGATGTTGACACCTCACTTGCCCACGTTGTTGTGGGTGATATGCGGTGGAGAAACGGTTGATGACTTCCGGACTTTAGAAATATTTTTGTATAGGGGTGCATACTTAGCATGACCTTTGTAAATGGTCATTGCAGAAGATGAGTTCCGCGATCACTATTATGATAGCTCGGGGGTGCACCAAATCGAGAGCAGAGAGTTTTCAAAAAATTTGCAGATCAACTTCGGGCATCATTGGTGGGGAGCGCTTTTGCTTCAACCCATTTTGGACACATAGTCAACAGGCCACTGAGTATGAACTTTTTCCTCTTGAGACCGGAAACGGCCCCAATAAAATCAATGCCCCAGATTCAAAGATTTCGCAAACGTGGATGGAGTTTTGAGCATCTCAATCAACGTTGCGTAATTTTTCCTTGACGTTGACAAATGTCACAACCGGGTGAAAAGTCAAGGGGCATCCCATTGTAGATAGATGGCCAATAGACCGGAATCGAAGATTTTTCGTGCTGTAGTAATTGGCACCATAGTGTCCCCCCAGTAGGTCCACTGTGGACAAGCTTTGAGAATGTCCTAAAGCTTCTTGCCCTGGAAACACAACGGCGTATCACCTGATCAGCACAGCGATCTTAAACAGGAAAGGATCATCCCAGAGAAATAATGCTTGACATACCCAGAAGAATTTATTAATTTTTTGTGGATGTCATTCCCTTAATCACAATTCCCCGCATGGTAAATTTGCAAAGTCTGCAAACCATGGGTTACTTTGTCTTGAAGAGGCAATCGAACCAAGAGTCACGAGAGGAAATGCTTCATTGACTTTATTAACGAGTTTGTCTTGATGGCGGATTTTCGAGTCTGGACAGCGATGATCGTTCGGCGAGATTCCTCAGCTCCTTTTTTGTCTCGAATTCAATATCAAAAATATCTTGGAGCTAATAAGATCCACCGCATGAGTCCTTGCCTTAGCATCTTTCTTAGTGCAAAGAGATACTTGAATGGCAGAATGAACAGTAAACTAAAAACACTATTGCTTTTTTGACAATATACAATAATAGAACGTGAAATTTCTCAAAGCAAACACTACAGCAAGTATATTTCTATTTCCAGTAGTAGTGTAAAGATTTGAGCTCGTTCATATTCTTGCTAGCATAGTGTATATATATGAAAATGCGTGTTTTTTTCTTGCCCGAGGACCTGCCCCAATGCAAATTGCGAAAATCTAGCATCGCACATCAGTTCAAAAGGCAAGTCCCAGTCGGGAGCAATTAAGATCGGAGCCTCAGTCAATCTTCTTTTGAGTGGGTTAAAGGAATCGACACACTCTTCAGAAAGACAAACGAAGTCTCTTTTCAAGCAAATGATCATAGGACGGGCAAATTTTCCGATGAAGTCCCCTTGAATCGAACGTCGGTAAAAAACCGGCGGGCCCAAGGAAACTTCGGACACACAATACCTTTGACTGAAGTCGGATAGGGAGTATAGCTATTACTTCGACTTTAGCACTATCACCTCAAGTCCCGACTTAGAAATATTTATGTCCGAGAAAATGCCTTCCTTTACCATGAAATCTTCGTTTTCCCTGTTTAAAGATTAAATTGGTGTCTCACACCGCTTCAACATCTTTCTAAATGGGTTAGGCACGGAGAACAGAGTCTCCAAAGACCGAAAAGTCACCATAATTACTTCTCATCGTTTTTTTCAATCATATCGTGGAAGTTTCCCTCATACATCTTTGGAACGTGCCAGAGGCATTGCATAGCCCAAAAGGCCATGCGACGATAGCAAAAGTTCACGTATGGGCATGTGATGGTTGTCTTTTCTTGACTTTTGGGTCAATCTGTAATCTGAAAGTAACCGGAGAAAGATTTGCCATCAAGGAAACAGTAGAAACGTTTTCCTGCTAGTCTCTCAATCATATTGATCCATGAAATGGTAATGGAATGATCTTTCCGTTGGCTTCATTAAGTTTTTCTGTAATCAATACATACTCCGCACATGCCCGAGACAATCGAGTAGGAATCATCAAGCTCATTCTCTTCATTTGTGATACAGCATACCTCCTTTTTTTTATTTTAAGTACAGTGAACCGGGCTCACCCAAGGACCTGTCAGAGATGTGGTAAATCAATCCAGCGTCAGAGTTTTTTTTCGACCACCCTTTTTGATGTATTATAGAGGGAATGTGTTTTAGTTTGGGGTAGACACATCGTGAATTTTGGGTTACCCTTCTCTGACTTGCACAGCTGGTTTCATATCCTTTTCCATTAAAATTTTGTGAGTACAAAATGCCCCCGGGCTAACACCCTTTATATCGGAGAGTACCAAGCGATGCTCGTTGTTGGACTTGAGAACCTTGAGAAGTGCTGCTTTTCCCTCATCTTTATAATCTTTAGCAATTATGACAGATAACTTGACGTCACCTTCTAAAATAAATGCTATTCAAGATGGGTGCAGTTCCTTTAGTTCAACCTCAGTGAGGTTCATAATGGAAAGTTCATTGTTTTTTTAGTCTTCACAGATTTTGAGTTCTTCCTAACTTCAGCGCAGAAATTGTTCTTGATTTGGGAGGGGGGTGGTGGTTCACTGTTTAAAATAGCTTCAAGAAGTCATGATGACCCCCTCAGGATCCTGATAAGATTTGGATCCCATTCAACTAATTTGATCATCTTCTAGAGCAAGAAACGAATTGCTTCTTCAAACAAGAGAGAAAAGTCACTGTCCCCAACGAAAGGAAGAGAGTTGGAGAAGCAGAATAAACAATAGGCTCAGAATACGGAGTGGATTGCCACCCTCGATCACGTTTTAAAATCCAAGGACCTCTTGAGAATACTCATCACAAGACCCTCACGATGACTCGATTTTGTTGCCTCATAATGGTTGTAATCCCTGTAAATTTTGAAGTTTGGTCCAAGTTTGAATGTGATGGCTTTCTTTGCCACAAGGACCGGAGGGTAATTTCTCCTCCATAAACATCTATCAAGAGCATGACTGATTTAAGAAACATCGCCCTAGAATCAAAGGGACTCGGAGGGACATGTTTCAAAAATCAACAACTTCGAATCAGTCTGGAAATTGAACTTCCCACCATTAGACCGGACGTCTTAGCAAAACCGATGGTTCAGTGAATTGAACGATCTGCTAGTCTAACGTCAAGCCAGTTGGGGTTAGTGTCAGGAAGAGCAAGATCTTTCCAGACAGAATAAGGCAGAGATTAATGCTTGCAACCACTGAACGCCAATGCGTATTCAATGAAGTAAAACATCCCACCGTGAATTGCACATCGAATTCAGAAAGCGGCCAGGAGTCTCCAAGTTTCTTTGGTAACTGTTGAGGATGACGCTGAACAGTTCTCATTCAAAGGAGTTCCTTTGCCATTCGCATCAAATTTTTCCTTGTTTTTCCAATCAAGGTTTTTAAGATCGAAGCAAAATTTATGGCATGACGTCCAAGGCATCCGTTAAAGCTAATCTCGAAACTAGATCTCTAAAGATTTCAATAAAATTTCCTCGAATTTGACGTTAGCTTTTTCCTTGCGTTTTCATCATTTCCTTCTAATGGAATACGGAATTGAGCTTTAGGAACTGACTGGAGTACAACAGAGCAACATTGGGCTCCAGATTTGGATTCGAGATTTGAATTTTGAATAACAGGAGGTGCGGACGCTTCGATCTCGATCCATTATAAGCAAGTGTAGGCAATCTGTGTCCTTTGTCACCTCGGTGGTCATGATAACGGCTTTCGGTCCTTGGATGGTAACACCACTTCGGGTAGTGATACCTTTTAAGTCTTCCTTAGGGTTGGTAATAGTGTTACCAGAAGAGTTCCAGAACCGGAAGTAGAAGCTGTATTAGCAGTAACAAATTTTGAAAGCATACAGATTAAATTTTGCCAATTTTGGATTGCAGGTTTTGACCTTGGTTTTGCATGTTTTTTCAAGCACTGGATTAATGCATCATTGGGGGACGGGGGGGTTTGGGGGGGGGGTTTGGGGTATGAATGTGACACAATCTTCAAATCTTTCTTGAAACACCGTGTTCTGAGGAGCAGGAAAGATGTATGAGAAAAGGGGATAGGTGGCCTTGATGAGCTACTGTTGAATTAACTACTGGTTTATGAACCGGAGGTCGATAAATCTGACCTGGTTGAAGTTGTTATCCTCTGTTTGATTGGAGTTAATTTCCGCGATTGAAATTGTTTTGGTTATTTGCATGAGGATTCTGAACAGGAGGAAAACCATAGTCGAATTTGATTTGAGAACCATCGGAGGAGGTCGATAACCAGAAAAATACTTTGATTGAAATAGGCCGCAGCGGCCTGGGACACATACTCTTGAATGTGGTCATGGTACATGTGGCTGTTAGTTGGCTGAAACAGTTTTGATAAGAATGACCTCCCCCACAAGTACACAACTTTGTTTCAACCGCTTTTACAGGGCGGAAGCTGGGGTTTGTTCTTTCTATCCAGAATTAATGCCCGAACCATGTCTTGAGTTCAGCAACATCAGATGAATAGCTGGGGGTGGAAGATCTTGTACCCATTTTAAGCTACAACACTTTGTTTCTTGACTACGTACCTTAGACTTAGCTCTCAGATAATTTTTAAACATTCTCGAGGCATATTGTCTAAGAAGTTACCCCGTCAGCAGAGTTTCAATGAATCTTGATCATTTGAATTAGGGCATTATAGAATGTATCGAGTTGATGCAATTGCTGAAAACTCCAATGATGAGGGCATCCCCATTAAAAAGATCATTGAAAACGCTCCCAAGCTCAATAAAAAACGTCTCATCAATTTTTGCTGAAATCTCTGTGATTCATATTCTGATATTTGTCGTTTTAGAGGCGGTGAAAGAATTTTTAATAAAATTTCGCAACAAGATCATCCCAGTTTTCAATCGAACCGAGGGGGTTCTTTTTTCTAGCCAAATCCGACTGCCCTATCGAGAGAAAACGGGAAAAAGCATAACTTAACCGTCGTATTTGGTACGTTCGGAATCTTCACGTAGAAGTATCTGTTGAAAAAACAGATGAGAGGCATGAGGGTCTTCTTTATCGTGTCCAAAAAATTGCTTGTTTTGAACAAGATTTAAGAAGACCATGCTTGATCACAAGTTATTCCGCGGGTGATTTCAGAATAAATATCGCATCTCGTAACCTGCGGTGGGTTGCTTCGAGCAAATTGCCCATAAGAACGATTATCGGCCATCGTAACTATGGGAGGATTATCAGGTTTCTCAAGATTAGATGATTCAACAGAAGTTTGTCGAACTTGTGGTTGTCGACGTCTACGGGCTTGAGAACGAGTGCGCATGCACAAAATAGGAGTACAAAAAGAAAATTTATACTAATTTTTTTTTTTTTTTTTTTTTTTTTTTTTGGTTTTTCAAAGATAAATTCACAATTGATTTTACGGACAATGAGATAAGACAACTTAAACCAAATAATCTGCTTACTTCACGGTAACTCTCAAAAAGATAAACTCACAGGTGAGCGGAAGGAAAGGAATACGCGGAAGCTTACTTTCTCTTTCGGGTCGTAGTTTTCCTAGAACAACCCTCCTTATACCACCACTTTATAGTTTGTTCAACTTTCCGAGGTGAGCCGTATGTCGCAAGAGACACAAAAGGCAAGTTTTTAAATCTTTTGTTCGAGTTGGGAACCAACAAGTTCACCGGAACTTATTATGATAATTACTCAGTTGAAGATATATATTTTGTGTTTTACCAAGTTGTGAATTTTATTTCTTTTTTATTATGGACAATGTTTTTATATTTTTGATTTTTTTTTTTTTTTTTTTTTTTTTTTTTTTTTTTTTTTTTTTTTTTTGGTTTTTAAATGATAATTATACAAAAAGAAATGAAAAATATTTTTTGTACCTTTTTTTTTTTATTTTTTTCTTTTTTATATTTTTTATAATAAAAGAAATATATTCACAGTTTCCAAACAATTGTCAAACGTAACGACAAACGTTTGCACAGCCTATTTTCCCCCGGCAACGGCGCCAAAATAATTGAACATCGGTTTGGGATTTTTATCACTAAAATATATATAATATGATATAAGAATATAAAATATATAAAGGAGTGAAAAAACAGCAGAGTCAATGATACCGAAAGTAGTATAAGAGATTTTCCCGGTCCCGAAATCGGATTGGTTTTTGTAGTTGTTTCATGAGAGAGTGGGAAGGGTGTGAGATAACTACACCGGAGAAGATGAGGGTGTGTGGGAAATTCAATAGACAAAACCCATCACAATAAGGATGCAAAACTAACATCAACGACAATAAAAAATGATGGAGTGTTTCGTGGGTAGTGGGTGGGCCCAACGAGGCTGAATGGTAAAATTCGAACGAATAATGATGATTTTGAATTGATAAACAAAAGATTTTGATTTTTATTAGATAAATAAAATTAATTAAAGGAAAACTAAAATTATTCTAACGGGAAAGAAACCGGCTAAGAAATCTCCTAAAAACTTGCCCTCTCCCCCAACCTCCGGTACAACAGAACCCAACAAGAAACCACCAACCAGAGGCTACCAGAACACGCATAGTCCCTTCTACAACACCACTGCCAAACAAAAAATACCCCCGAGACATGTGAAATGACGAGGCAGTTCAAGTATCACATCCACCCCACATAATCATGTGCACCGAACGAGGAAGTAACACCTCCCAGGGTCCAGAAGGTAGTGAATGGTGGCACGACCAACAGAAAATCGCACCGCACAGCTCGTATATATTGCAGAAAAAACCCCGCCAAATACAGCGACGCACATCAATTGAGTGGTAGACAGCTCACCAAGCTCAAACGAACCAAGTAAGTACCAAACCATCCATAACCACTATATGACTCCCATATCATACAGACGACCCACCACAGGAGTACCCCTAAACTGCAGCATAATCTCTCCCAGGCGCAAAACCGCTCACACCGTCCCCAATAACCCTACCAGCCCTACGTACCCCAGCAACCAAAGGGTTGGTATTTACAATCCCCCCCCCCCCCGCCAGAACCAGCCACGCTTAGCCAGCTTCTGATGCGTTGTATTGTACACACATGGTTGAGCGTGTCATAAACATTCCAAGCTCAAACCCCGCCCATCCACCCCGTCCCCAACACTTCCTATGCAATCAAACACCTCCCAATAAAACCGAGTCCGACATTTTAACCAGCCCCTAAGACTAGGTGTGTGCCCAGCCAGGCCTGCCCAGGGGGGGGGGACCCCGCAAGCAATGGAAATTTGGGAACCTTAATTAAAACTACGGGGAGCAGAAATAGTTATATGGATAAATACCTAAACTACGGGAGCATGAACAGTGGTAATGGGAATCCTAAAAAAAATCTACGGGGAACATAATTAGGCTAAAAATGATTGACTAAAATAATTAAAAATTAATTAACTAAATTTAAATATGCAATGATAGACTATACGGGAATTAAAAAGCAAGCCTAAGAAACTAAAAAAATAAAAAAAGTCCTAAAAATTAATTTTAAAATTTAAATAAACCAAAAATATTCTAACTTAAAAGAAAATGTAAAAAATTTTCAAAAAAGGTGGGTTGTTTGAAAAGAAAAAGGGAGAAAACTTGGCGTAAGTTTACCAAACGAACAAAACGTAAGATACACAAAAAAATGCGGCTCCGTAAAACGGGCCCGGAACTGAATTTTGGGCAAAAATCACCCTACAAAAGTTTTTATATTTTTAATATAAACTAACTGATTAAATAAAATTTTATTAAAAAGAAAAATATTTTTTTGTTAATTTTTGTATTTTTTATGAATTTTTTAAGATTAAAAACTAATTAAAACTAATTAAATATAAAAAGACAGAAAATATAACTACAAAAAATCTGAAAAAATCAAATTAAATAAAGAAAAAGTTGAGGAATCTAAAAATATAAAAAGCCCTAAAAGTTACTGTAGCAATTATAACTAATTAAACCAATTAAAATTAACCCTAAATTAAATTAAATTAAATTAAATAACTACTACCTACCTTGCAAGGACTAACAAGTGAAAATACCCTAAAGACTAACAGTGTAACAAGTATCTAACCTAAGGAATTAACTGTGCTAACTATAAAAGCCGAAATTACACAAATGGTCCCTGAGTTGGACCCCGATTATCAAATAAGGTCCAAAGTGCTTATTTTACAAAACTTAAAAAAGCAAAGTTATAAAGCAGCTTAATGGCAATATTTTTAATAAAAGGCATAAGGTCTGGAACTCACTTAATAAGCCAGAAATATAAGCTGTTTTTGACAGAAAGCCAAATAAGCTTAAAAAGCTTATTGGCTTTTTCTTTGAGGCTTAAAGACACAAAATAAGCTAAGACTATGGGAATAAGCTAATAAGGCCAAGGGAGACCTAAATAAGCTAAGGGAACCTAGATTAAGCCCTAAAATAAGCTGAATTAAAATAAGCTATTCTAGAATGTTTATATAAAAAACAGAAAAAGGTGACTTTTGAGCTTATATTAAGCTGAATAAATAAGCTAACTAATGGAAATAAGCTGCTAAACCTAATAAACCTACCTATAAGCTATGTAAATAAGCAATAAAAACAAGAGGCCTAATATAAAATAAGCTAGAAAAATGGTGCTGAATATTGGTTTCAGCACCAGGGGAAAAACAGGCAGTGGGTGGTGTAGGGGAGTTGAGGGTAGAGGGGTGGGCTTAAGGCTTTTTGAGCTTATGAAAAATAAGCTCTTATGAGCTTTTTAGCCACAACCAACCCCAAACAGATCTAGAGTGGTTGTCAGTGAACTTATTTCCAAAATATTAAGTGCTAGGAAACAATTAAAACCACAGATTTTTTTGGCTTAAAAATCAAGGATTTTAGAGAAAATTGCAAAGACCAAACTTTGACTTAATTTGTCAAATGAAAAAGGGCAGCAACCATGGCTTGTAAAAGGGACTTTTGTGACTTGAGTGAGCTCAAAAATAAGGGTGCTTAAGCTGTATAAGCAGCTTAAGCATTAAGGCTTATTTTTTCTTTGAAAATTTGACAAAAAGGTAAATGTTCACAAAAATCCAATTTTATACTAAAAGTCATGAATTTTTTTTGGTTTAATTAAGCACACACACTCAGCCTAAAATGGCTGAGTGCTTGTAACCCATACCACAACCAAAATGATCCATTTTCGGGTCTTTACCAAACACCCCCTTAACCAAGTAAAAAGAACTTTTTACTCATTTAACTGAAAACTAATTAAAACAACTGAGATTGGAGATAATGTAATTGTTAAACAACTATAAAAACATCCTTTTCTTCACAATATAAACACGAATTTAAGAACTCAAAAATGAAAATTTAAGAAACTTGAGATAAACTTTAGATTTCAATTAATTTGCTTAAAAACAACAATGTTACAATAAAAAGTAAGCTGGAAGCTTAAGCTACAATTTTTAAGAAAAAGTTAAGTAAAAAAAATGCTAAGTAAACTAGTGTGTGGTCGGCATTGTGTTTTCTTGCTTTTATAGAAGTCCTCTCTTCTTCTCTTTGTGTTTCTTGTGTGAGGTGAAGCTCAGCAACAAATCCTAGCCATTGATGAAGTTTGTGCTTCTTTAAAGCTTAATCCCCACCATTGATGGAGCTCGGGAATAGTGGGATTGCCAACTTGGCAGGTTTAAAGGTTAGTGGAAGGTGGGTTTAGGTTGGGACTGGATAAACGAGTGTGTAGGGTATAGGAATGGGTGGTATCTCGTGATGTTGGTGGTTATCGGGGGGGGTGGTTGGTGCAAGGGATTGGCGGGAAAACGGGTTGAGAGGACGGGAAATGGTGTTAACCAGTTTATAAAGGTTCAAAGTGAACAAGAAAGACACCCTTTACCTTTCCAACTATTCATGTTCTATAGGTATTAATAACCTAGTTTTGTAATGAACACAAAAATGGTCCCTCTATTCAGTTAGTAACCCAAGTTAAGAAATAACACAAATGGTCCTTGTGTTTTGTAAAAAAAAAGAGTTTGAAGGGAAGTTTCAAAAAGGCAGAATTGGTCCCTGCAGGTTTTAAAAGAGTAAGGTTTTGGTGATTGGCAGTTTTGATCCCTGGACTCTTTTTGCCTATTTTCCCTTATAAAACAAGTTTGAAAATGACACATTTGGTCCTTGTTGTTTTATAAAAAGAGGTTTTGGGCCTTGGGTTTTGTATTGGGCTTGTATTGGGCCCAACTGGGTGTGTTTGGGCCCAATAAGGTTTAGGCTTATGTTATTGGGCTTTTTAAGGCCCAATAAGGTTTGGGTGGGTTTTGTGTGTACAATGGCTGAGATTGGCTTGTTCAAGGGCTAGGATCGGTCTTCAAAGTCTTACATGGTGCTGGAAGGAGCAGACCTTTGTCAAATGCACACAATGGGCTTTTGTCATTGATTGAGGGCCCATTGGTCCTTCCAGTCTTCAATAATTTACTAATTGTGCTTTCCGGCCCATCAGATGGGTTGAGATCGCATCCAATATAAATCTTCATTACGGCCCGGTTTTGACTGTTAATTTGTTGAGTTGACTTTGACTGTGGACTTTTCTGATCTTTGGCTTAGCCATTGGCTTTGTTCCTTTACGCTTTTCCCATTCCGAGTCTGGTTTTTTGTCCCGTTTTAAGCTTTGTTTTTTTCGTCCTTTTCTTTTTGGGGTCGTTCCTGCACAATACATTTAGCAAAACAAGCGTATCTTTGGCATTTTAAGTCCGTTTTTGGTTATTTCAGCTCGTTTTTAAAGGTAAAAGGTATGTGTATTTAAGCACATACCAGGCGACATGTCGCCCGCGAAAGTAAAAAAAAATTAAAAACGAATCCCAGGCAACATGTCGCCCGAGAAAAGAGAAATTAAAAAAATGAATTACTAATCCCGGGCGACATGTCGCCCGGGTTAACTGGCACTAAACGACAAATAACGTAATTTATATTTGACAAGTCAACGTATATGAAACTTTTCTCGGGCGACATGTCGCCCTGGATAAGTCAAAATTAATTAATTAATCAATCTTAAGGGTTAATTACTTTTTTATTAAACCACTTTCCTGGGCGACAAGTCGAAATTAATTAATTAATCAATCTTAAGGGTTAATTATTATTTTTATTAAACCACTTTCCCGGGCGACATGTCGCCCGGGAAAGTCATCCACCGTGGCACTTAATAGTTTGGCTGAAACTATGCGGGCCCCACCAAGTCGCTCGGGAAAGTCGCCCGGGAAAGTATCCCTGGCAAGCTTTCCCCTTCAACTTATCTCGGGCGACATGTCGCCCGGGATTGGTATCCCCAGCGACAAGTCGCCCGGGAAGGCGTGGAATTATCGCTGGGGGTAGTGGTAAATGTTGTAGTAACGATACCTGTGCTAAATAACTAACATGTGTTGAGGTGGTGATGGCACTACAAAATAAAAGTCATTTACTTACTAAAGGTTTTGCTTAAAACAGTCACCTAAACCATTTGTAACCTTTAGTGACTAATTCTTATTAAAGATAAAAGTAAGCAAAAAAGTTATGTACTTTTAAAAATGAAAGTCGGGGTATATAATTTTTCTAATGACCCTTTTGCTTACTAAATATAGTGTAAGAATAGACTTTTAGTGATCCTTTTATTACTTACTCTTTTCTCATTTCTAATTAGCTATTTTGTTAACTCCCACTAAAGAGAAAATAGTAAGTAATAAAGGGATCACTAAAAGTCTATTTTTACACTATATTTAGTAAGCAAAAGGGTCATTAGAAAAATTATATACCCCGACTTTCTTTTTTTAAAAGTACATAACTTTTTTGCTTACTTTTATCTTTAATAAGCATTAGTCATCAAATGTTACAAATGGTTTAGGTGACTGTTTACCTCATTAGTAAGCAAAGCCTTTAGTAAGTAAATGACTTTTTTTGTAGTGCCATCACCACCTCAACACATGTTAGTTATTTAGCACAGGTATCGTACCATATGTGTAAGGTGGTGACTGGGTGGTGGTGGGGTCGTAGCGATGGTGTGGGGTGGTGGTGGGGTAGTGGCGAGGTAATGATTAGGGAAGTGGGGATGGTAGTGAGTGGGTGGTGGTGTGTGGTAGCAATTGTGTGGGGTGATGGTGGGGTGGGGATGGTGGGGGAAGTAGAGATGGTGGTGTGGGGTGGTAGGGTGGTGCTGGTGTTGAAGAAAAAGTGTTTCGATGAGTACATATAAGTAAAATGTGTATGAAATATATTTACAAGTGACGTGGGACAAAAAAACATAAAAATATAAGTTTTAACAAGTTTAACTGATAGCCGGTAAAAAACGATCACATAAATATTAAAGTTCACGCATTAGATGAGTAATTATTTTGGTAAACGTACCATGTTAGTACATTTGAGAAAGTATACATCTATTGTACGTATAGCTTAAACCCTATTTACATCACACATACAATTACTAGTACTTTTGTTTAAATATTTAAACACCTAATTACACTTTAAACCTCTAGTTTTCTTCACTCCGGTTTATTTCGCATGAATATATACATAAAATTATTGCACACACAAATTAATGTTATTATACACTGTTATCGTTATGTGTGAGTAATGTCTAATAACGAGTGAGAATTGACCCGCGCGATGCGGCGAGGCAACTATTTTGTCGAATCATGTACATTGTCTACATTTTGAGCATTGTTTTATGTTTTTAGTACTTTGAAAATGTTATATTCGATCAACTTGTGTCCATTTTGCCTTTTGTCGTAAGATACGTTAATGGGTTGCGTTGACCTATTAAGATGTATTTTTAGGGAGCCCAAACTATATTAGTTTTTGTAGGGGCTTTTGATAGTAAACTTTTTGTTTCTTGTTATTACCTTTACCTAAACTTTATGTTTGTGTTTAGTCTATTTAATATACTATAGCCCGTCATGAGCAATAGTATATATTTGATGTATACACAACTTATTCAAAAGACGAATTATAATAACAATTTTTACTTAATAAAAGAACAAATATTATATGTATGTACACATGCATGTCTAGCTAGGGAATAGGTATAACTTGACATTTTGACCAAGGTTAACTTTCTATAATTCTATATCGTAGTCAAGAATCAGATACGTGATGGTTATTTGATAAAGGCTAATGATTTGCACACTCTTCATTTTTATTTGCTGATACGACCCGGTTAGGGGTTGTATCGGGATAGGGCATCACTTTTAGCGTGTGCGAACTCCATAAGAAAATAGAGAGAAGAAGAGAGAATTATTTGATCTTTAACTTGATTGATTTATTATAAACTAAAAAGTACAAGAGTATTTATAAGACAAAGTAGGGTAAAACCCTAATAGCTAAATAGGCTATGGGCTCGGTCCCAGGCGTATCATTCCTCACTCCTTCAAAACCACCTTGCCCTCAAGGTGTTGTCTTGAAAAGCACTCTTGATTGACTTTCCTAAATAAATATGAAGACATTCCTAAACATTGACTGTTGACTTTTGACTATTGACTTGACTACAAGATAAACATTGACTTTCGACACTATCCTAATACGACTCACACATATCCTAAAGACATATCTCAGATAATAGATAAGTATGATGGTTATCCCAACCCATCACGAACCGCCTTCCGCGGCCGCGACCAATAACCTTTTTCCTCTTCCGCCTTCTGCTACCTTGGACATAACACTTCACTCTTTTCCTTCTTCCACCATCCGCTGCCCAAGGCGTAACATTCCTCACTCCTTCAAAAATCACCTTGCCCTCAATGTGATACGGAGAATATGCCGAATAAGAGTTCCCACCTTCTGGTAACTTTGTTGCACTAAGTACCTTTTCCACACATCCCTTATATTTGGAAAATTCGGCAAACTTGCCACGAACCTCATCAACAGGCCCTGCAAAAACCACTTCAAATGGTGCAACATTTAATGCTCTCACATATTCAACTGGCTTTTCTTGGATCTTAAAATTGGGGTCTTTACTTCGCAAAGATAGAAGGGTATCTTCACTAGCATCTAAGGGCCCTTTGACCACAGGTGAAGATTCTTCACTTGGCAATGTTAGAGTGGTATATTCTTTCTCTTTAATGTTCTACTCTTTCTCTGCAATTGCCTCAAAACGAGCCTCGGTGATACGGTTTAAGTAGAATGCATCACCTAACGTGGTTGGTCTAGACACCAACAACTCGTGTTGTAGGTTGAGTTTGAGTCCCGAGATATAGAAAGAGATGAGCAAGGAGTCCGGCATATCCGTAACCCTATTCATGAGTTTCTCAAACTCTCGTTGATAATCCTCAACCGTACCTAATTGCAACAACTTTGATAACGCCCCCTTTGGATCTTTATATTTTGATGGTCCAAAACGACTCTTCACACTTTCCTCAAACCTGACCCAAGTAGTGATCAAACCATTCTTTGCCATCTACTGAAACCATTTCGTAGCCGCACCTTCCAAGTTAAAACCCACAATCCGCAAACGCTGATCAGCGGGAGTATTAAGCAATGAGAAGTATTCATTAATGGAAAAGATCCAACTTTCTGGATCGACTCTCGATAATTTGGGAACGTCCAAACGCATAGATCGCTGTAATAACGCACCTTGATCACCTCTTCCCCCTGTCGATTTTGTAGCAGCCCGCGAGTTGCTTGTAACTCGGCTCGTAATGTATCAAACAGATCCTGGAAAGCTGCGGCCTGTTGTTGTGCCAGCTTTTCCATCGCGTCTTGGTGGTCTTTAAGCCACAAACAAATCGTGTTTTTCACCTATGAGTGCAATGAAAGAATCAGTAAAAAAAATTACCGATAAACAGTAACCTTCAATGAATAGTACTCTGATGAATAGTGCTCGATGAACAGTAACTTTTTTTTAAACTTAAATCGGAATCCCTCTCAATGAAAGCACCAATTGATATGACCCGGTTAGGGGTTGTATCGGGATAGGGCATCACTTTTAGCGTGTGCGAGCTCCATAGGAAAATAGAGAGAAGAAGAGAGAATTATTTGATCTTTAACTTGAATGATTTATTATAAACTAAAGAGTACAAGAGTATTTATAAGACAAAGTAAGGTAAAACCCTAATAGCTAATGGGCCATAGGCTCGGGCCAGGCGTATCATTTGCACACTTTATTCTGTGTTATAAACAGTTGTACATTGGGTTGATGTTGTTTTGCCAGTTTGTACATTAGAGTGTGCGAATAAAAAAATGTGTCAATCAACTCCCTTTGATAAAAGATGTTTGTAATTTGTATAGTTGGCTCTGTCTCATAAACTTTAATATATTATACTAAGTCTCGTTTTAAAAACATGATTTCAGAAACTTCTACATATAATTAACAAAGTGATGCGTGTATGTTACTCTAGTTATTTGTATGTTTTTTTAAACACATGCTACATCTAACTAAAAATTACTCTTTATTTTAACCATAAAATGACCTGACGTTGAAATTTCAATATTAAATGAAAACGTAGGTCATGCAAATGAAATTTCTTTGTTAGAATATTATTGTGCTTCCACTCCTTCCAAAAAGAGATAATGAGAACTTTAATACGGTAAATAATTTATCATCTTTATGGGCCTTGAATTGATTTGTAATGAAAAAAATGCTACGGACTGCAATCCTGGGCTAAAATAAGCCCACCAAAAGGCTGCCCCTAATTTGTCTTGTAGCATAACAAGCAAAAGAACCTGCCCGTTGCGGCGGGGCTAATTTTTTCCCGAGTAATTTTTTTTACGTTTCGGGGGTTTTTTTTGCCGATGCGTTATGGCGGGGCTAATTTTTAATATTTTATTTTTTTGTATGATTCGGGGAAAAAAAATTGCGTTGGGACAGGCTAATTTTTTCCTAAATATTTTCTTTTTTTGGGACGGTTTTGTAAATTTTTTTACGGGAATTTTTGTGTAAGAAAATCGTAAATAGTTAAAAGGTGAGGGTCCGTTTTGTATTTTTTTTTACTTTGGGCCAATTTTTTTGGCTAATTTTTTCCCGGATATTTCCTTTTTTTGTACGATTCGGGAATTTTTTTTTGCGTTGGGACGGGTTAATTTTTTCCCGAATATTTTCTTTTTTTGGGACGGTTCGATATCTTTTTTTTTTGCCGATGAATGTAAAAAAGTTGTGAACAATAAAAACTTGACGTGTTTTTTTTGTTAATTTTTTTACGGGATTTTTTGTGTAAGAAAATCGTAAATAGTTAAAAGTTGAGGGACCGTTTTGTATTTTTTTTTTTTAATATAATGAGTTGATACGTTTGAGACGCATGATCGATTATTTTTAAAGTTATTAGGTATCGAATATGTTTCCGCGGTAGTTTTTTATCTTGAATAAATCGTAACTTTTGTACTTAAGAAATCCCTATTGAACTCCGTCCAATTAAGTTCCCAAGGAATCTTTTAAGTCTTTTTTTATCACTTTGACCTTAATAGTTTGTTTTGTTAAATAATATTGAACAAAAATTCAACCGCGAAAAGATATATTCAAAACTCTATCTATTCATATATCTTGCATCAGCAAGGTATCATGCATCGTAAAAGAAATCATGTTACGGTCAAAAGTTTGAAGAAAAAAGACTTTGAAAAAGTAAAGTGGACACTTAATGTGGGACGGAGGTAGTAATATTTTTTTTTCTCATACTTTGTGCATACAAATTTAAAAAAATAACAAAAACAAAATAATTTTTAAAAAAAAACGAAAAAAAAAACAAAATCGGGCGTTCTGCCCAAAAATGGGAGCCGTTTACTGTATCATTTGTGGTCCCGAGAAGTCAAAACGAGTTCGTTTTTGTCGCTCAATATGTATATTTATGCATACAAATTTAAAAAAAATAACAAAAACAAAATAATTTATAAAAAAAAATCGGACTAACCCAAAATGATAGCCCGTCACTGTAGCACTGTGGCCCGAAGTCAAAACAAGTTCGTTTTTGTCGCTCAATGTGTATATTTATAATGGGGATTAGTATGTATATAAAATAGGCCCAATCATAGCCAAATCTTCTTAAATTCAGATTAATATTGGGCTTAGGCCCAAATATGTACATCTAGTCGTGAAAAACTGAAAATATGTTTAAAAGTTGTTCACTTTTTAACTCGATCTCGAACATTTTTTTATTGCCATGCTCATTTTCGAGTTTGTGACAACATTGCTTGACAATTTTGTAACCCATTTCCGGAAATATTTTTATTGTAAATGTTTTGGTGAATAGTCCGCGTTCGATTATTGGCGTAACCTAGTAGAATAGTCTCATTGTATATCTGCTTTGATTAACTTTTGCAAGGTCATAAACTCATAATACAACAAGGCAACTTGTGTGAAAGAAACCTTTATTTACCGGTAGAATTAAAATTATCGTCTGTTTAAACAAGGTTTATCGTAATATATCATGTGTATATTATCGACTAATACCCTTGGCTACTTAAATCGTAACAGAATCGCGACAAAATTTAATGATACAATTGTGTCTTGATAAAATGACAATAATTTGGGTGGATTTGGATTCATAAATGCATTATGCTTACCTAAAGTTAAAGAATAAGAAGATTGCGAAGATTATGCTTGATTACAGAATCTATTAAATACTAATTTAGTTATCTTTATGAAGTGGTGCTGATTTGGATTCATACAATGTGGTTTTATTACATGGAAAACATTTTACGTGAAGGGAACATTCTCATTTTAATTAATAATAATGTGGCCAAATGGATGATAGGTGTGTTCCAATTTTTTTATATGAAATAATTTGTTAAAAAAATGACTATTGATGAAATTAGTTTTAATAATTGCATCTGTGTTTCCAACTAAATAAATGAATGTGGAATATAAGAAATTTTGCCATACTCCTACCCTTGAGTCTCTTGTGAAGAAAATGTGAAACTCGGTCAATAGACTGACCGATTTGTACGTATAGCGATCATGGGTGTGTAGTGTATATTTGTGTATTGGTGGTGAAATTCGTTGTCATATTACACCAAATTGGTGATAGATAGAAAATGTGACGTGCCGCTGAGTTAAAGGACCCAGCTTATAGCACGGGTGTGCACGTGCATACCCTGCGATTCGACGGGTTAGTGTAAAAAAAAATTAAGTAATATACATGAAGTGCATACTTTCAAAGTTGAGTGCATACCCTATGTTGAAATCCTAAGTCCGCCACTGACTACAACAGAGTCCGAGCAATAATATACTAGATTGCTTGTATAGATTGAGAGAGAACGTGCAATGAACCATGACTAAAATTATACGAGCAAGAGTATAATTAACATAAATGCAAAATGGTCGAACAAGCATGTGATTAACTATTACTACTGTTGAAGCAAATTTATGTCAAATATTAAACAATTTACAGAAGTAACGAGTTTCTGAATCTATCCTACTAATTATTGCCGTATGAATTTAGGGATGGAGATTGGACATTTTTAGAGACGGAACTTGAATAGTTTTCAATATAGAGCATCAAGTGCATGTGTCAGTAAGTTGATTTTTGCATAGTTTCATTGATGATTCAAGTGTTTGTGTTTTACTTTTGAACTTTCTCATAATGTGCTACAAAAGGTGCAACCGACATTGTTTTAAAAGGATCAAATGGAGTTAAGATTCCGATCTTGATCTTAGTATCTTACGATTTTACGATACTACAAAGCAAAAACGATCCGGATCTTACATAGGATTTTTACAAGCTTAAGATCTTATAGGATCCCGATCTTAACCATAGGATCTTAAGATCTAATCCAATCCGATCTTACTTTATTCGAATCAAAACTTAAAAACTACTGCAAATTTATGGATTGTGTTTGTACAATTAAGAAAAACAACATGTTAATCTTTTTAAACATTTCATAAACATAATTTTTGACAAAATTTCTATGAAATATTCATATAATTTTGTGTTTATGATATATATAATAAATGTTTTTCTAACATATGCCCCAGGGGCACATGTTAAGGTGGGGACATCAGGCTGTGACACACAGTCTGTGTCCCCACCTTAACATGTGCCCCTGGGACACATGTTAGAAAAATCCATATAATAAATTGTAGATTTATATAATATTACAAAGACTATTAATAAAATGACATTATAGTAGGATCTTATGATCCTGATCCAATCTTCGATCTCGATCTTGCAAAGGCGAAAACGATCATGAGTAAGATTCCGATCTTGTAAACCTATTAAACAAGTTAAATCATAACAGTGGAGATTCCTGCATAATATTCTGATCGAGCACCCGAAACTAGGACATCGATCGCTAGTATGATTACGGATTATAAAGCTTACACTTCACTTTTCAGACTTTTTTTCCATGCAACATCATAATTCATTTTAATGTGCTTAACTAGTGGCTTTAACATACAGGTATTATGTACCACACAAGTGTCTCTAGCAACCTCTTTATGATTTGCCTTGTGAGGGTTCGATAAAACCAATTTCACTATAGCATTTACGTTACCTTCTTTATTGTTCAACTGACCATAAAACCACCTTGTGTGTTACAAAAACAACCAAAGTTGCAATAGTCCGATACATCCTTTGATGTCGGGCATTTGAAAAAGACGACATCTTCCATTATCTCGCCACAATGAGTACATGAAGATGTTAAATTCAACCAACGAGACCGTAGATTATTATTTTAGGTATATGTAATTAATAAGATATTTCTATCAACTACTTTTTTTTTTAATTTACTAAATTTAAATGATATTAAAACTTGAGTAGTTTTTGTAATTTAAAATGAAATTTGAACGACTTAAACGAAAAGATAAAACTTAACTGACGACTTAAATAAAAAAAATTCAAACTTGAATAGTTATATTCTTGAAAAGATATACTATGTTAATAAAGCTTTAGCCCCTTAGTGCAAGTGGAAATTAGAAGTGTTAAAAGTTTCAAGATAGCTAGCGGGGAAAACTCTTACGAAGCAACTTTTAGTATTATTGTCATGTTTCACTAGTTTTAATCACCGTGCACGCACGAGGCTTGTACATTATGTTTTATATATATATATATATATATATAATTTATAATTTATTTTTACTGTTTTATAAGTTATATAAAAGTTTAAGGGGTTATTTGTTTTTTTTTGTTATAATAAAATTTGTAAATTTATAAATTTACACTTAACTCTATATAATTTATTTAAAATTAAACCACTATAATTTTATTAATTACCTTCTCTTTTTTTTAAGATTTTGTTTTTATAATTTTTTTTTTTTTTTGAACGGCAAATTGAAATTATTAAAAAAACTAGCAAGAAGCTAGAAAATTACAAGGATATGGATTTAGGACATTTCATCCAGGAAATCCAATCAATATTGTTTTTACATCTATTGGAACACCAAGTAAAAGAGTACGAAACAATATCATCAAAAAGAAGCTCCATACGCGGATGAGAAGATCCAAAAAGCACTTGGTTGCGGAATTTCCAAATCATCCACCACATAACATAAAAGACCCCTTCTAGCATTTCCTTTTGAGCTTTAGAAAACCGAGTAGTTTTGAACCAAGCAATCCATTCTTCGTAACAAGAAAAATCTGGAATATCAATTTCCCACCATCGAGCAATTTTACGCCATAAAGTCCGAGCTAAATTACAAGAGTAGAAAAGATGCGAGCATGATTCTCCAGCTAAACCACAATTTGGGCATATAATAGAAGGAATATCAATCCCACGAAGTGAAAGGTTAAGTCTCGTGGGGAGCTTATCCAAACAAACTTTCCACGCTAAAATATTTACCTTTATTGGAACCACTTTCACCCATCTAGTAACGTCACCAACAAAAGGTAAAAGAATATCATCAATAAATGTTCTAGCCGAGTGAACAGAAAACTCACCAGAAGATCCAAGAAGCCATGCCCATCGATCATTGGAAGGAGATAAAGATATAGACCCAACAAGTTCAACTAGATGGTGAAGCTGCTCTTCTTCCACCCCTCCACGGGGGTTTCTACGAAAAGAAGCAACAAACGAAGCATCAATGAGTTTATCTGCAACCGTAATACCTTTTTTGAGCTCCAACGCATATAAACGAGGAAAAGATCTGCTAAGGGGGACATCATTAATCCAACAATCTTCCCAAAAGAGAGTGTTCGCACCGTTTCCCACTTTCTTTTTCAAAAGCGCAAGAAGGTTAATACCTTTTGCGGACAAAGAATTGAGCTCTTTCAAGATACAATTCCAAGGGGATAAACTGGAAACCGAACCTGTGTGAACAAAAGGAGAACGATTGCCATATAAAACAGCAATAAGACGATGCCAAAGGGATGCATCCTGCGAAAGAAATCTCCAAACCCACTTAAATAATAAGGATCTATTAAGCGCAAAGAAGCTGGACACACCTAGCCCTCCTTTTTGTTTAGAAGCCAAAATTTTGTTCCAACTAATCATAGAGAATCTCTTTTCATTTATATCGGCACCATTAAAAAATTTTCTGCGAAGGGATTCCAAGTCACGAAGAACACCCAAAGGAGCTTTATAAAGCGACATATGATAAAGAGGCAAGGACGTAAGGACAGACTTGATTAACGTAAGACGTCCACCAACGGAAAGAGTCTTAATTTTCCATTTTGATAATCTGTTAGAAACCTTACCAATTATCTCATCCCAAGCCTTTCTCCTAGAAGGAGACATCCCAACCTTGACACCAAGATAAGAGAACGGAGTGGAAAAAGTAGAACACCCAATAATGTTAGCTGCCGCAAGAACTTCCTCATTAGAGACTCCAATGCCCATGAGTTTACTCTTAAGAATATTGATTTGAAGACCCGAAGCCAAAAAGAAGCATTTGAGCATACGAACTATGGTAAGGATGTTTGCTCTATCCCATTTGCCAATGAAGACTGCGTCATCAGCATAGAAAAGATGAGATAACGTCAACGAATCATCAAATCGGATACCCTTAAAAAGATCAGCATTTATGATATTATTGAAAGAAAGATGCAAACTTTCCATAACTAAGATGAACAAATAAGGAGATAAGGGGTCTCCTTGCTTCAAACCCTTGTGGAACTTAAATTCAGCGGTCGGACTACCATTAACAAGAATAGATCCCATAGCCGACGAAAGACATCCTTGAATCCATCCTCTCCATTTAATGCCAAACCCAAAGTTTCTTAAAATAATATCTAAGAAGTCCCATCTCACAGAATCAAAAGCCTTTTCAAAATCCACTTTAAAAATCATGGCTTTCGATTTATGAGCTTTGCACCAAGAAATAAGCTCATTTAAGATGAAAGGACCGTCAAGAATTTGACGGTTGGATACAAAAGCAGATTGAACATCACTAATAAGCTCAGATATTACCATCTTAAGACGATTAGCCAAAATCTTAGAAACGATCTTGTAAAAACACCCAATAAGACTAATTGGCCTGTAATCTTTAACAAACTTCGCATCATGTTTCTTAGGGATTAGAGCAATGAAGGATGAATTACATCCAGGAGGGAACTTACTTGAGATGAAAAACTCACGGATCGCATTAACAAAATCATGCTTAAGAATATCCCAAAAAGTACGAATAAAATCAAATGAGAAACCGTCCGGACCTGGCGATTTATTGGTTCCGCAATCCCAAACCGCTTTCTTGATCTCATCAAACGTAACATCACACTCCAAGTCATCCACCTGCTCAGAAGAAAGCTTTTTGAACAAATGACAATCAATATCAATACAAGGACCAGAAGGACTCTCAAATCGATTGGCAAAGTGCATGAGAAATTCGTTTTTAACCTTGCAAGGTTCGTCAATCCAATCTCCATCTATGAGAACACCACGAATAGCAAGTTGCGATCTTTTCTTATTAATTATCCCATGAAAATATTTGGAATTTTCATCGCCTTCAATGGCCCATCTCACCTTTGCTTTCTGAGCCAAGTCTAAAGAGTGACTTTTGTTAAAATTATGAAGCTCCTTTAAGAGAGAAATCCTTTCAGTGACTAACTCCTCGTTGCTAAGCCCATTATCGAATAACTTGTCAAGATCAGACAACCGAGCTTTGATAGAAAAGCAAGTATCATTAGAGCGTTTTATATCATCTTTACACCACTCTTTTATTGAAGCTTTAAGTGCCTGAAGCTTTTTCTTTAAAAGAATAATCTTATTAGAATCATTAGAACTTGAATAGCTCCATGAATCCTTAATGAGTTTATCAAAACCTTTCTTGTGAAACCAAGATTGATAGACACGAAAAGGGGATGGCCCATAATCAGTAACAACTTCGCGCATAATGATGGGTCTGTGATCGGAAAGATGCCTGTCAAGACAAATAGCTGACAGAGAAGGAAATTTCAGAAGTAAACCTTCAGAAATTAAAAACCTATCCAATTTACTCATTTTCTTGGCCGATTTGATAGCCCAAGTAAACGAATATCCTTCAAGGGGAAGATCAATAAGCCCAGCAGTAGAGATGAAGTGATTAAAAGCATTGGCGGCCGTTTCATTAAAAATCGTCCCAAACCTTTCTTGTTTTGATCTAACTTCATTGAAATCGCCTAAAATAATGCATTCTCCATCCCATGTATCAATAATGTGAGTAATATATTCCCAAAGAGATTTCTTCTCAGAGATATCTTGTGGAGCATAAATAGAAACAAACATAACCTTAGTAGCAGTAGAAAGCCAAGTACCACGAACCGCCACAAAATAATCAGAAATGGTGGCATTATCTTTAACAAAGCTATTAGGATCCCACACACATAGAATTCCTCCTGAAAGACCAACAGAAGAACTAAAAGAAAAGTCGAAAAAAGAATTACCCCATAAATCTTTGATAGAAAAAAGATTAATGCTCTCCAACTTTGTTTCTTGAATAGCAACAAAGTTAATCTTATTCTTAGTGTTTAACTCCCGAATCCACTGTTTCTTGGCTGATTGGCCAAGACCTTGAATGTTTAAAGACATAACATTCATTTAAAGACCATGGAATCTCCATGAGAGGCTACAATATCCTCTAAGTTTTTCTTGCATCCGGCCATGTTGTATCCCATAGTTTGTCCGACTTCCACCAAGTTTTCAATAACATCCATAATTGATCCTCCAGTTTTAAGGCTAAAGGATCGGTTAACGCCACTAACATTTTGAGATCCCCCTATATTAGGACTGATATCAGAATGCACAGGCTGATTAACACTAACACCAACATTTACCTCTTGAGTGAAACCAGGAGGGTGAGAAGGATCGCTATCCTGACCCGCCTCCTTATTATCTTGCTTATTAAGAATGTTGTAAATACCAAAAGGATCTTCTGATATCTTATCTTGAGGAGGTTCCTGTTCATTAATAACGTTTTCGATATTCTCATTCATGAAGCTAGACTCTGAAACATGATCATTCGCATCCCCAGTAATTGAATTATTTTTTTCGTCTCCTACAAATTCATCATCAGAAGATGATTCACAAAATTCATCGTCTAGTTCAGGAGACCATGGTTCTAGTTCTCTAATTCGAATCCAATAAACTTTCCCTTTAACAATGATTTTGGTACGATCATTGATAATAGTACTAACCTTGGTAGTCACACAGACTTTTCTGTACGGCAACGAACTATCCTCTACCAAATCGACAGGAGTCAAAGTACCCCAAGGAGACACAATTTTGGAGAGCGCTTTGTTGTTCCAAGCACACATAGGGAGTCCTTCTATAGCAATCCAAACAAGTCTGATATCGCTCACAAAAGAATTATTAGCATTACCAAGTTCATGGAACCAATTCAATACACCAGCATGATTAATCAATTTTTCTTTGGAAGCACAAGATTTGGATTGGATCAGGACCCAGTACCCACCAAGATAAGAGATCTTTATGTCATCAAAGCCCTCATCGTTAAGGATGACAGAAAGGTTAGATAGGGCGTTAATATCTTTAATTTTCCCAATAGCAACACAAGAGAGATCATTGGCTGATAAGCAATCATCATCAAGAGCAATAGCAGGTGAGGAATCATGAATCATATTAGAAGATGACAAATTATTAGGCTGGTTCGATTTCAACACAGAAGCAAACGAATTATTCCTGGTTTCTTTATTCCCATTCGTTGGCCTAACATTAGGCTCCTTGAACCCACCTAAATGTCTATCATCACTCTTCGAATTACGAATGTTCCTGCCATTCAAAGGTGGCCTGCCAAATCGTGCCTTATTTGCCTGTAACTTATAACGACCAACCCATACCGTACATAAATTACCCACCAATCTTTCCACATTAGAAACATTGATAAATTTGACAAATCCAAATCTTTTACCTTCCTTTGATCTCTTCAGTGGAATGAATTGTTTTGCATAGTGGTTTATTTCATTGTACAAAATGTTGAACCAGTCAAAGAAGGTTTGTGGTTGATGAGCCACACATAGTCTACTTTTACTGCGCCATTTTGTGTGTCTCGCGGTGAGCGCGCGCGTGTGAGAATCTAGAGATGCGAGCTGTTGATTGTGTTCTGGTGGGTAGAGTTTCGGAGAAAAACAACTGAGTTTTCTCAATGAATCATAAATCACTCGGGGGTGGGGCCATGCGTATTTGTTAGAGTTGGCGTATCAGTTATAATCTTACAAATCTGATAGATCATCTTATCGTTTTAATGAAATCTTCGTTTTAATTCACTTTTTAACTCTATTATATTACGGTAAAAAAAACTTGTGCCCCAAGTCATATTTGGTCCTAGCTCCGTCCCTGCACATTGTACATGTATCGTGACGTGAAAGTGAATTTGTGAAATCCGGTTTTTTAATTGACCGGGTCGAGTCGTCAGTTCACCGGGTCGAACCGGTTCTATACATATGTATATTTTTCATAACATATTCGATAGGTATTTGTACAATTTCGATCTTACATTCAACTGAACCAATAAAAATAAGATGACTATATTGAGTTTTTGTCTTTTATTTACTATTAACAATACTAAAAAAACAATTATAACTTAAGTTACAAGAGATTAATAATTATCGTTTACAAAAAACTAGCAGGGTACCGGCGCGTTGCGGCGTCGGGTACCCTGTGACGATTGACCGGAGAAATAGATTTCGGTTCACCCGTTTGTATCGGTTCGACGGGTCCTTTTCGGTTCGTTTTCGGACGGCTTTTATTAGCTAGCCGAACCGGTGGCGACTTCGGTTCCCGGTTGAGCCCGTTGGTCCGATCCGGTTTTCAAAACTATATGTACAATCAATTTGTTAGCATATAATTGTATAAAGATTTATGTATTTTATTAGTTTGTACAATGTGTATAATAACATATACTTTTTCATTTTAGAAATGTTTTAAAAATAACATTAATTAGTGTGTTTAATTAGTTTATACTTTGAATTATATTGTAGCTTGTTTAGATTGTACATTGTGAAAATATTATTGTACTTTTGAGTAATGAAGTATTTTAATTGGTTGTATTTAATTAGATATGTATGGTTTTAATTGGTTGTAAAATATGGATGTATCATTGTACTTTTAAGTAATTGAGTATTTTAATAAGCGTATTAATTATGTATTAAAAAGTTGTATAGTATGCTTTCTTGTGGTTGTAAAATGTATAGATATGATTGTACATTTATGTAATGGGGTATTTTAATTAGGAGTATTAATTATTTATACTACATTATAAAGCATCCGGGACACTTCTATATTTAGAAAGTCTGAAAATTCAGATTCTTCCCTTTCTTTTTATGGAAATATCCCTTTTTAACAACAAACACATCCATTTCATTATATGTAACAACTTTTTGTTATGTGCAATTTTGACTATCCATATCATTTTAGGGAAACACGTCTTAAAGTGACATCTGTCACTTCTGAATTAAAAGTCACATTAATTTTTAAATTAAAATATCTTTATATCTATTTATTTTTTATGATTTAATTTCACTATATTTTCTAAAATTTTGTGTTCTTTATTCAACACCCATTTTGATATATTTTTATTAATTTTATTTTTAATGCCTCCGAAATCGTTACTTTGCGCGGGTAACATGCTAGTGTTTATAAATTGTCAATTTTTAATTAATAATGTTTGTACACTATGCTTAAATGGTTGTAACTTAAAAATTCAAGCTTTTTATTTTTAGAATGCAATGATGCTTAATATGTAAGTATAGACTATTTTTAGAATTTTATCTTCATTAATTAGCTTTTTTAAATCAATCAAATATAATACCAACATTAGTTTATAACTTTAATTTGTTGTTTTACCAAAACTTAACCACGTCAGTCACACCACTTTCATTTTACAATTAAACTTAAAATTTTCTACATCATAATATGTTTGTACGAACAAATATAAAACTTAACTAACACAAAATTTTGAGTGTAGCAAAAATGAAAAGACAAAAGGGTTTTGTTAGTTTAAGAAATGAAAAACCGACAGTTTAATCCGGTTCTCAAACAAGCAAAAACCTGACCACATTTGGCCCGGTCTCATAATCGGTTCCCGGTTCAACTGGCCAGTTCGACTCGGGTTTTGAAACATCGGTGAAAGTAGCTACAAGTGGCGACAAAATATTGGATGAAGGCAGAACTTTCAAACTGAACACACTTTGGAAGATTTCTATTGTAACTACCGAATATTAGAGTCTAACGTACTACTAGCTAGGGTGAGCAAAAAAACCGAAAATCGAAATCGAACCGAAAACCGAACCGAATTTGCTAAAATCGAACCGAACCGAACTACGAATTCGGTTCTCGGGTTGGATATGGGTTTGACAGTCTAAACCGAAAACCGAATTCATATAAATATATATATTTTTTATATATTTATATATATAAAAAGATCAATAAAATTTTATATATAAAAAAATTAATATTTATATATATATATATATATATATATATATATATATATAGAATAAAAATATATATAACTGTATTATATAAATAACTATTTAATGTTATAATATATATCTGTATATATATATTTCTACTATGTATATATATATCTATGTATATATATTCTAATGATAAATATATATCTAATGTATATATATCTATAAGGTTAGAATATCAATGTATATAATATATCTATGTACTATATAAGTAATATATATGTATATATATATATATATATATATATATATATATATATGTATATATAGGGATGGGTTCTAGAGAAAACTTGATATTGGTAGAAAACCTAGAAAACATAACTACAGGGTAGATTTTGCAAACTTATCAAACTTGAGGTTAAAAATAAAAAACAAAAAAAATAGTCGTAACTTAATCAGACACTCCATTATTGTTCAGTTCTCTATCTCATCTCCACCATCTCCATCGCTGCCACCACCATCGCCACCACCATGTCCACCGCCGCCACCATCTACGCCACCATCATATCCATCACTCAATTATTCAAACCCTAACAATAAGTTTCTAAACCACCTAAACCACTCATCGCCGACATCATCTCCACCGTCACCGGAGAAGCTTGAACTACATAAACCGCACAAGACCATCCGTCATATATCCGTCATACAACTGTAAGTTTTTAATTACAAATTTTTTATTTTTATGTTATTTAAGTGCATCATTTTGAAAAATTTAAAGTAATTAGTGGAATTGTGGAATTGAATGACATTTACAGAAATAAACATTGTATTTGGAAGTGTTAAGCATCAGAAAATGAAGAAAAAACAAGATTTAACTCGTTAGTGCACTAATTTTGCTAATTGACCAAATTTAAATTAGTGATTTAATGATTTTTTTTTAGGTTTTGATGAAAGTGGATCATCATATCCTCATGTTTTTATAGATATGGAACAATGTTGACAAAAAATGTGTAAAAATGTGTTTATTAAAATTATGCACACTAGGTGTTTGATAAAATGTCTAAATGACATTTTATATCTGTGATGAATAATATGAATCACATGTTAGGGCATTTACAGGCATCTGTGTTCGTGTTTGATGCATTAGGTTACATGTTAGGGCGTATGTGTTTATGTTTGTGCATTAGGTTACTTGTGAAAAATGTGTCATATATTTAGTTAGGGCATCTGTTTGTTTATTTAGTTAGGGAATCTGTTTGTTTATTTAGTTAGGGCATCTATTTGTTTAAGTTAAGGCATCTGCATTGTTTTGATACGACATTAATTAGGGCATCTGTTTGTTTAATTAAGGCATCTGCATTGTTTTGATACAACGTGCTGCATTTTTTTTGTTAGTTGTTTCAAAGTGATTTCAAATGATAGATATTGGTAGGAAAACTTTGGTTAATGGTGGTTACCTCTCGATAATATCAAATTTATATATAAATAATGTGAATCTTTTTGTTTGATTATTGCATCTAAAATCGACGTTAGCGCATCTCTTAATATGATTAGGGCATCACTCGACTTGTTACACCATTTTTTGTATAATTAGTACATCAAAAATTGTGTTAATGGATTTGTAGTATGATAAGAGCATCATGTTAAGTTATGGCATTTGTTTATTTTGTTTAGTGCATCTATGAACACTGTAGGGTATCATTGTGTAGGTTTAGTGCATCTGTTTGTATGCTTAGTGTATCCATTTGTATGAACATTAGGGCATCATTGTGCATATGTTAGTATGATAAGAGCATCATGTTATAAGTTAAGGAATCCGTTTGTTTGATTATTGTATCTAAAATAAGCTTTAGGCATCTGTTAGTATGTTTAGGGCATCACTCGACTTGTTACGACATCTTTAGTAAGATAGAGCATCATGTTAAGTTAGTGCATCTATTTGTTTTGTTTAGTGCATCTATGAACACATTAGGGTATCACTGTGTATGTTTAGGGCATGTGTTTATATGTTTAGTGCATCCATTTGTATGAACATTAGGGCATCATTGTGTATGTTTAGTTCATCTATTTGTATGTTTAGGGTAACGTGTTATCACAAGTGGAGTTTCTTTATTGTTATCTTTCTTTCTCTTTGTTTTTTGATTAGTTATCGCTTGGTTTTGGCAGGCTTGAATTGGAAAATGGAAAGCTTGAGATATACAAGTTTGCTTTGGATTATAGGCTTGAGGTAAGTTAGTGCATCTGTTTGTATCATAGTAGGGCATCCAAATATCATAGCATAGAGGATTATAGGATTAGGGCATCCATGAGTATTATTAGGGCATCAATGAGTATTATTAGTACATCATTAGAATTATTAGGGCATCTGGGTGAAAACGGGTCAATTTGGGTATGGCTAGAAAAATGATTGGCATGTAAATCATTTTTGGTCATCTAACACGTAGCATTTTTCTTAGTTTAGACCATAATCCAACTTGAACTGAATTTGATATTGCAAATTTGTTCTTACGGTGAAACAAGCTGTTTTCTAAGGTGAATTAAGTTGTTTCTTAGGGTGAAATAAGCTGATCATCTGCTTATAAGCTGTTTGAAATAGTAATCCCAAACACTCTCTTATTGTGGATAAGGTTTGAGTGTCTGTACATGATTATTTGCTTATTTGATGGTGAAATAGCTGATTGGGAGATGCTGAATTGTTTGTCAAACCCTTGTTAAACTTACCCCTTTGCCTACTCTTTTTACTTACAGCTCAAATTTTTTTCGATATAAAAAATGCTGTTATTTTAGTTTGTTATATGCTTTAGGATTGCTTAATCTAAACTGATAAGTATTGGTGAATTTGGTATTACAACCTTGCTCTTAGTATGGGATAAGTTGTTTTCTTAAGGTGAATTAAGTTGTTTGAAATAGTAATCTAAAACACCCTTTATTGTGTTGTAGATAAGCAGTTTTGGATGTTGATCTTGTTCAGATTAGATTGGTCAGTCTGAAACAAGATTTGTTTAGTACTAGTATGCAGCTAAGGAACATATTCAGACCCTTGTTAAATTAAGTCCTTTGCCTAATCTTTTTACTTACAGGTGGGTGCGCTTTTTTCGCCATTTTTTTGGTTGAAAATGTTATGACATGTTAGTTTACTGAATTGTTTGATATGTGATAGGATATGTCTGGGATTGCTTAATATTCTATTTTTGAGCTAGTGCTTATATTTAACTGATTAGCATTGTTGAATCTGACATTGAATTTTGTATGCTTTATCATGTTCAGCTTGTGAAGGGCGAGGTAGTTTTTCACATGGTTGCATCAGATTCATCTATTAATACTACAAGTCTCATCATTCAGTTAATGTACAAGGTAAAAAATGACGACAAACATAGTTTTGTTTATATCTGAGGGATAAATTCATCAGATGCGAAATAATTAACTTTTGACACCTTTGGTAATATCATTTATTTTTATAGCTTAACTTATGTGTCTTACACATTTGGGTTGGAGGCATTACAGTCACCGGAGCAGGTAATTACACATTTGTGATATATTACACATTTGGAGTATATTACACATTTGGGTTTGAGGCATTATAGTCATCGGACTAGGTAATTCTTATACGTAAAATTATAAAGCGCCTCACACGTAATTGCATGATAAGATTTCTGTTTTTGTTACATGGTCTGCATAATCAGTGGCAAAATGGGTTGTGATTCACATAGTCCTGTTATTGTATTATACATTATTATTAATTTCATTTATTTTATTTTCTCATTTTTATGTAAACAAATGTAACATATGAACATCACTGTTATTGTATTTTGTTAGCATATTAGGGCATCCATTTGTATTTTTGGTGCATCTTTGGACCTTATGACTGATACTATTCATAAGTATAATAAGTAAGTATAATAGATCAGTTGAATTTTTTTGATGTCATTTGTAGTTTATATATTTAATGTTTATTAATTGTTGGACCAGATTATTATCAACAAGTGTAGAAGCATTAGATCTGATATCGTCATGGCTGTTATGCGTTGAAGGGGAACGAACATAGACAAGGACAAAGAAATGGCGCGTTGTTGACATAACGAAACTGCAGGAGTATAAGATTCATTCTTGAACCAGTATGGGACGACCGTTGGTCTCTCAAGGATACTGAACTTCTGATCTAAACATTCTATTTACCACTTGAAGACCCAAGTATAATCAATAGGTTTAAATCTTGATCATTTAGAAGTTCTTATCAAAGATAATTATTATTTATACACTTTTTTATTGCAAGTTTTTCATCTAAAGTGATTATGCACAGCTTCTCAGATTGTTAAACTCATGTCATTAATAATTTAAATTTTACTAATGGATCGTATTGCTTGGCTTGAATTTTGTATGCACTCAACTTTTTTAGTGCATCTGTTTGAGGCAAACATCTATAATTAGTCTAACCAACAAAATTTTACAATATTTAAAGTCACCATCATAACAATACTTGAACAGTTCTGTAAGATTGTAATATGTCAGTCATGATTTTGATGCTAGTGATTACAGGACTTCAAGCTTTCATGTGTTTGCAGTTCATAAGATCGGATATTAGATATGTATATAAAACACAGAAAGAAATGGAGATAACATTCTGGAAAGTTACTACTCATAACAAGTATGCTACTTAAAATCTTAATGCATTGGTTTGTACTTTAGTGCATCTATTTGTGGAACTTTAGTGCATCCGTTTGATGTACTTTAGTGCATCTGTTTGTATTATAGTAGAGCATCCAATTTCGTGAATTAAGCAGATAAAGATGCTATGTCGCCATTGCAAAATGGACATTCATTAAAATACCTACTTCAAAAGATACAAGCTGATACAATATTTTCTTATCAAATTTCTCTACTTATTTCTTAACCTTTTTCGACTTGTAAAATCTTTTACACATATAAAAGAAAACCATGCAAAAAAGAAATTAACTTATATGTTCTACATTAGCGCATACAGGTTCAATAACCTTAAAAAGAAAATCTTGACCTTGCGTACACAAGTGATACGCAAACCCCGACCACCAAACTCTCAGAAAACATGGAAATAGTTGCCTCAAATTTGCTTGATTGTTACTGCATTTATTATGCATATAGCTGCATATTACCTTATATGCAAGTTCATTCTTGATATACGATATGCAAAATACATAAGCAATAACTGTGGTATATAGCGCAATAATAACATATGCTAGTGGTAGCTGATCATGACAAAACCCAAAGTGATCCTTCAAGAACGCTTCTACTGATCTAGTTTCTCCAAACAGTAAGATGTCCTTCTTTATATCACCATAATGAGAAGTAAGCATTTCATTAAGCGACCATGATGTAGACGTCAGATAGTAAAGTCATATCCACCAATTTATAATTTCCTGCAAGAAATCAAAAAATAAGTTCAATAACTCCTCAGTTCCATCTTGTAAGACACACTATCATATTTGGTTTTTCTAAATTCGAAGTGGCGAAATGAGCAGGTTGATATGTAACATGTCAAAATGGTTCATTTTTTTGGGACAAGTCAATTGGGTCGAGGTGGTGAAAGGGCATTCTAGTTGATTGTATGCATGAAGAATACGCTTTTGGGCGAGTTTGGACTAATTTCATTGCATTTGAATCGACCCGTTTAGTTTTTAGCCAATGGTTTTTATTTAACGACTTGACCTGCTACACATAAAGCAAAGCCCAAATCGACCCAATCATAGCTTGGTTTAAAATACCACCTCTTAGTATCAATGTACCTACTGATATTTTTATCTTAATACAAAAATTAAGTTCTAAAGACTATGCAAGTTGGAAGTCAACAGTAACTTACTAGTTAAGGAATTAAAAATCCACCAAACAAGTTAAACATCGTGTAAACATGAGAAGCTTAACCAATCACAATCAATAAACACCAAATATGAAGCAAGATTTTTTATGTGTTCGTCGAGTGTTACAACGGGTGCCATTACTACGCGATTAGCAGAACTATTGTATCATTTTTATACGTCATTGACGTGCGTTTAGTAGTCAATATGTACAAACCTTTCAGAATTCCAAAAAACATTCATGTTTCCTAAATCGTAAAAAAGTCAAAGCTTACCAACAGTTGTACGCTCCCATTGATCACGTTCATGTAGTACATTGACTCGGGTGGGTCTTAATTATTCATAATACTATAACCTTAACAAATCACTAAAATCATTCAATTTAATCCTCCAAAGAGTAAATGATGAACAATTGATGCATTACACTAGAAATTAGTGCATCACAGTTATAAAATTTCATTGACACATTTTCTCAAACACATTGTGCACAGTTTTATAAACAAGAATCACAAGCATTTTTCTTTTCCAATTTCGTTTCAAATGACTATTCTATACGGTGCATCATGTCAATAAACTCTTATAATCAATATATCTATGAACAAACATGATGATTACCAAATTTAAATAGAAAAAATGTAATCGATATAAGTTAAACAACTTACCTTGATTTTCGATTTGAGAAATTATGACGAGAAGATCATGTGCATCTAATAATAAATCATGTTTAGTGTGTTGATTGAATGATTTAATCAAAGGAGAGAAAATGAGAAAAAAGGTGAACAAAATCACTCAGAGTGTGTGTCGAGAGTATGATCAGAGAAAAAGGAAAAAGAAAAGTAAAAATGAAATAGAATTAGGTAGTAAAGAAAAAAAGAGTGTGAATTTATAAAATCGTTCCTTGAAGAATGAATGAAGTAACAATCAGCCCCTGTAGTTAGGATAAAAAAAGGAGGGGAGGATGGCTTGATCCAACGGTTGTAAAAAGGTTTTCTAGGTTTTCTACCGAGATCAAGTTTTCTCATGATCCCATCCCTGTATATATATGTATATATATATATATATATATATATATATATATAAAGATCAATAAAATTTTATCCTAATATTGAAAACACTTTTTTATGTTTGAAATAATTTTTTTGCTAAATATGATTTGTTATATATATTATATATATATATATATATATATATATATATATATATATATATATATATATAGAGAGAGAGAGAAGAGAGAGAAGAGGAAGGTTTAAAAAAAAAATGACAAATATCTGTGAGAAGGATATAAAAGAATTTTTTTTAAAAACTTCTCAAACATTCCAAAAAAATTCTATTAAAATCAGGTAGTGTTGGTGCATAAACTTTTGTAAAAGAATTTTCAATTTTGAATTTTAAACGTTTTTTTAATGCGTCAAAAAAAGAAATTTTGATTCACAAAAAAATTATTGAGCACAAATATTTCGACTTGTTATAATTTGATGCGCAATAAAATTTTTGAATGCAAAAAGTCAAAAGAAGCTGGTGTACAAACCTAACTTTTGATGCACAAAAAACCGATTTAATGCACAAACGTTTTTTTAATAAATTTTTTTCGGCAAAACTATCCACTTTTAGAAAAACTTTCTTTACAACTTTTTCATGCACCAACATACACGATCTTGTGGAATTTTTTCAGAATTTTTTGAGAATTTTTTTTAAAAAATAAATATTTTTATTTTTCTCACGAATATTTGTCTTTCTATTTGATCTTTATATATATATATACTAGTTTCATAGCCCGCCCGAATGGGCGGGCTAGCATCATAAAAAAATGCAAAAGAATGAAAAAATAGGAAAACATATAGTGTAATATACATTAAAACGATAATGAAGCGTTTAGTTACACAGAAATCTATGCTAAAAGAATTCAAATACGAAATAAAACTTCTATATAAATGACGTTTGTAGTGGAATTTATGTAGTTTCCCTCTTTGTCACAACTTGTATGAAAATTCCATGTTAATCCTCGAACGTACACGTGTGTTAAGAACACCGATAAGCATAGTGCATTGTTCCCCGGGACAGCAACATACACCTACATTGTTAATCCCGATTACTTGTTAAAAATGGTACTTAAGTTCCTTCTTGAAGTAGTTTCGATAAACAGTTATGAACATCCCCTTTATATGTAGCACTTTGAATAAGCAATCACAAACATTCACTTTCATTTTATGAGCAGTTTGATTAAGCATTCTCTAAATAGTTATAAGCTAAAGTTTTAATAAGCATTCCAAATTTTATAAGTAGTTTAAAAAACAATCTCAAACAGACCCTAAGAGCCTTAGTAACGTAAGATAGACATTTTAAGAACATTTGTAAGTAGTTTCAAAAAAACAATCCCAGACAACCTTTTTTTCTTTTCTTGCTTTATAGACATAAATAAAGGGAATGTTTGGATTTCTATGTACTTTTACACATGTTTATGAGTAGATAAAATAAGTACCTGTTGAAGAATACTAGTAATCTTAAGATCAAACCAAGAACAAGAGTGAGATGTGGGTTGGGATGTTAGAGAGAACTTGGATGGAAAATGGATGAATGTATTAATGAAGTGTAAGGAAAAATGGAACAACCAACCCTCTCCAAGACTAGGAGAGGGTGTATAAATACTACAATGGAGGCCGGCCATGGGCTGAGTTGGGCCTCCCATGGGCCTTGGGCCGGACTAGATTACTAATCTAATCATTATACTAACTACGAGCTAAGACCTGTTACAACTTGGAAGTGACCGACACTTTTCGTGTTTCCAACAATCTCCCCCTAAGGGAGGTCACTCCAATTTACAAACTTTAAACCTAGCATACTATGCTTTATCCTTAGTCTTTAGCTCGCACTCTTGACTTTCTCTTGTGAATATGTTGTAGTGATCATTGACTTCTTGGATTGAGCTTGTTCCTTGAACTTGTATTTGACATTGTGATCTTGAGCATCTTGAGATCATCAACCAAGCACAATCTCTACGCCATCTTGTAACTTTGCCATCTTGTGGACTTGCGACTTCTGGACCGACATGCTCATACCATTCTTGAAAAGCTTTAATGTTGCATCTTTCTTGAAATTTCTTTAACTTTAACACTTCGACACTTCTAGAAAGATGTGTGGTATCAGAGTAGCGGAAGTCTTGAAACATGTACTTGAGCTTTCATGATGACTTTATGTTTGTCGGTCGGGTATGAGCATGTGGTTATGGATCTTGTGAGACAGCTGGAATCAGGAACCTCCACCACCATTTTACGAATAGCCTGCATAAGACAGTTAGCAATAAAGCGGGGGGA
>BQNB010032154.1:0-43915 GCA_026074375.1 Tanacetum coccineum
AAAAAATGAACGACTCTTGGAACAAATCATTAACAAAGATATTGTGAACATATGTGTAAATTCTTCTGTGAATAATGCTTATGTGAATGTGAAAAGTGTCTCAAACTTGAGACTGAGCTTCTCAACAAAAAGGATTTCGTTGAAAAAGAGATTTACGATAAACTGTTCAAAAGTTTTACTACTCTTAAAAACATTGCATCTCTTTAGAAGTTAATAATTAACTTAATTAGGAAGTTTTTCAAAGGGACAATTCTGTTTCAAATCAAAGTGCTCCAAGTTTTGATCACTATTTTGAATTAAATGAATTGAAAGCTCAGTCCCAAGAGAAAGACACGGTCATAAAAAAGTTGAAAGAGAGAATTAAATCTCTAAGTGGAAAAATGAATGAGGATAAGATTAAAAAGGACTTAGAGGAGATTGAAACAATCAATATTGAATTGGATCATAGGGTGTCAAAGCTTATTGCTAAAAATGAGCATTTGAAACAGACATATAAGCAACTTTATGACTCGATTAAACCAACACGTATTCGATAAAAAGAACAATGTGATGATTTAATTAATCAAGTCAATCTAAAGTCTGTGGAAATCTATGATTTAAATGCTAGTCTTCAGAATTTTTTTTGGTAATTACAGCTCTCAAGGATGATTTAAGGAAACTTAAAGGAAAATATCTAGTTGATAATGTTGTTACTAAACACACTATTGATCCAGAGATGCTTAAGATTGATGTTGACCCAATAACCCCTAAATTGTTGAATAAAAGGACAACTCACTCTGCCTATATTAAGCCCACTCAAGAAGAAGCTGCAGTTCTTAGGGATCTAGTTGAACATGTTAAAGCAAATTATCCTCTAGATCATTCCTTAGAATATGCCTTTAGGTATACTAAACTAATTCAGGAGTTGCTTACAAACATCAGTAAAACCTGCCTTAGTATTAACAATTCTAGTGAAAAATTAATGGCTATGACCCCAAAAAACAAGGACATAAGAGTTAGATTCACTGAACCCATCACATCCTCAAGAAACACAAACACAAAAACCTCTTCTTCATCGAACTTAGTTTCTAACAAACCTATGTTGTCTTCTACAGGAATAATACCGTCTACTAGTGCTAGCGGATCACAGCCTTCAGGCAATACAAAGAAAGATAAGATTCAGAAAACACCAAGTAGTACTCTGAAGAATAAAGTAGAAGCCACCTTAGGGAAGTAAAATCTAGTTTGAAAAATAAGAATAGTGTGGTTGAACCTAAAGGAACTGCAACTGTGCACCATTCCAAGCTTAACACGAATTCTGAACTTAAATGTGATAAGTGTAATGGTTGCAGGCTTTATGATAATCATGATTTGTGTGTTCTTGATTTTATCTGTGTAAAATCAAAATTTGTTAAGAAAAGTTCAAAGAGAAAAGTTTGGAAACCAACAGGAAAGGTGTTTACAAATAGTGGATCCTACTGGTCAGATCTTCACTATAGAAGGAAATGCGTGCCCGTTAACTAGGATTCCCACAACTCCTGAAGTTCCCCTTAGGAAACCAACTGATCTAGAAAATGAAACACCTAAGCATGTCGTAACATTGGTTTACTTAAGAAAACCTAGGAAATCTAAAACTAATGTTCCTGTTTATAAATCTAAGGTTCTTAAATCTGTATCTGCTAACAAAAAGGAACCCAGTAAATCTTGGGGATCTATAGTTTCTAATGTTCCATCTTCCTCTCTTGATGAATGTAGGTCGTCCAAATTGTTCTCTGGTATTTGGACTCTGGCTGCTCCAAGCATATGACCGAAGATCGCTCTCAGCTCACCAATTTCATCAATAAATTTTTGGGTACAGTCAAATTCGGAAATGATCACGTGGCAAAGATATTGGGATATGGTGATTATCAGATTGGGAATGTTACGATATCAAGGGTTTACTACGTAGAAGGACTTGGACACAACTTATTCTCTGTTAGGCAATTCTGTAATTCAAACCTTGAAGTTGCTTTTCGTCAACACACCTGCTTCATTCGTAATCTAGAAGGTGTTGATCTATTGACTGGATCTCGAGGCAACAATCTGTATACTCTGTCTCTTGGAGATATGATGGCGTCTTCTCATATATGTCTCTTGTCAAAGGCCTCAAAAACTAAGTCCTGGCTATGGCACCGACGTCTATCTCATATGAACTTTGGTGCAATCAACCATCTAGCTAGACACGGTCTTGTTCGGGGTCTCCCTAAGCTAAAATTTGAAAAGGACCATCTGTGTTTAGATTGTGCAATGGGCAAAAGCAAGAAGAAATCCCACAAACCTAAATCTGAAGACACCAACCAAGAAAAACTCTACCTTTTGCACATGGATCTTTGTGGACCAATGCGTGTGGCAAGTGTTAATGGAAAGAAGTACATCCTTGTCATTATCGATGATTACTCTCCATTTACATAGGTTAAATGCTGAAGGTCAAAAGATGAAGCTCCAGATTTCATAATCAAGTTTCTCAAGATGATCCAAGTGAGGCTTAAAGTGCATGTCTGTCAAATCAGAACAAATAATGGAACTGAATTTGTTAATCAAACTTTGCGTGAATATTATGAGAAGGTTGGCATCTCTCATGAAACATCTGTTGCTCGCTCTCCACAGCAAAATGGTGTCGTTAAAAGACGTAATCATACGCTAATTGAAGCTGCCCGCACAATGTTGATTTATGCAAACACTCCGTTATTCTTATGGGCAAAAGCAGTTGCTACCACATGTTATACCTAAAATCGTTCCATCGTACGTCTTCGTCACGGCAAAACACCATATGAGCTTTTATATGACAAACCTCCCGACTTATCATTTTTCCATGTATTTGGTGCACTATGCTATCCGACAAATGATAGTGAGAACTTGGGTAAGTTACAACCAAAAGTTGATATTAGTATTTTCATTGGCTATGCACCTACAAAGAAAGCATTTCGAATTTACAACCGACGTACCAGACGAATCATTGAGACAATTCATGTAGATTTTGATTAGTTAACTGCGATGGCTTCTGAACTCAGCAGTTCAGGACCCGCACTTCATGAAATGACTCTTGCAACAATTAGTTCAGGACTCGTGCCAAACCCTCCTCCTTCAACACCGTTTGTACCACCTTCAAGAACTGATTAGGATATTTTGTTTCAACCGTTGTTTGATGAATTACTCACTCCTCCACCTAGTGTTGATCACCCAGCCCCTGAAGTCATTGCTCTAATTGCTGAAGTAGTTGCTCCAGAACCCGCTGCATCAACCGGTTCACCTTCCTCAACAACTGTTGACCAAGAAGCACCATCACCTAGTAACTCTCAAACAACCCCCGAAACTCAATCTCCTATCATTCCTAATGATGTTGAAGAAGACAATCATGACTTAGATGTTGCTCACATGAATAACGATCCGTTCTTTGGTATTCCAATTCCAGAAAACCATTCTGAAGCATCTTCTTCTTCGGATGTTATTCCTACTGTTGTGCACACTGCTGCTCCTTACTCAGAACACGTTACCAAATGGACCAAGGATCATCCTTTAGATAACATCATCGGTGAACTCGAAAGACCTGTTTCCACAAGACTCCAACTCCATGAACAAGCCTTATTTTGTTACTATGATGCTTTTCTCTCATCGGTTGAACCTAAGACTTATAAAGACGCATTAACTCAATCATGTTGGATTGAAGCAATGCAAGAGGAGCTGAATGAATTTGAACGTCTTGAAGTCTGGGAACTCGTTCCTCGTCCAGATAAAGTGATGGTCATTACTTTAAAATGGATTTATAAGGTAAAACTTGATTAAATGGGAGGAATTCAAAAGAACAAGGCTCGTTTGATTGCTCATGGTTACCATCAAGAAGAGGGTATTGATTTTGAGGAATCCTTTACTCCAGTGGCTAGATATAACACCCCCATTTTCGGAACAACGCAGCGGAACATATATGGGTGTTATTTCATAGTACGATCACACATAATTCGTAAAGAACGACTCAAAAGAGACGCTGCGTGAAGAAGTTTATGTCAGCCAACCAGATGGGTTTGTGGATCAAGACAATCCAAATCATGTGTATAAGCTTAAGAAGGCTCTCTATGGGTTGAAACAAGCTCCTCACGTGTGGTACGACCTATTATCGAAGTTTCTACTCTCTCAGGAATTCTCTAAAGGAACCACGGATCCTACATTGTTCATCAGAAGACAAGGCAAAGATATTATCCTGGTACAAATTTATGTTGATGATATAATCTTTACGTCTACTACACCTGAACTATATGACCAATTTTCAAAAATAATGTGTTCAAAGTTTAAGATGTCGATGATGGGCAAAATATCATTTTTTTCTAGTACACAGAAATCCACAAAGTTCCTAGAGGCAACTTAAATAAACCATGTCTAAATATTGCGTCTAGAATATTTAAAAAAAAAAATGGCATGGAATCCTATTCGACCCCTTGGATTACTCCCATTGTGGCGAAAACCACACTGGATTAAGAACAACAAGGGAAATGCCTTGACCCTGCATACTATCGTAATGGTTGGGCACCCATGATGTATCACAAGCCAGATATGACCAACCTTACATTTGTTGTATTTCATTGTGCCCGGTATCAGGCAAAGCCTACCGAAAAGCACCTCCATGCTGTAAAAAGGATCTTTAAATACCTACGAGGAATCGTAAATCGGGGACTCTGGTATCCAAAAGATTCTTCAATATCTCTAACAGCTTATGTAGACGCTGATCATGCAGGTTGCCAAGATACCAGATGAAGCACATCTAGATGTATGCAATTATTAGGAGACAGACTTCTTAGCTGGTCATCAAAAAGGCAAAAGAGCGCTGCGATATCCAGTACGGAAGCTGAATATATAGCCTTGTCTGGCTGTTGTGCTCAAGTCCTTTGGATGAGATCACAGCTTACCGACAATGGCCTTGGATTCAATAAAATTCCAATGTACTGTGATAAACAAAAGCGCAATTACCTTATTCTGCAACAATGTTCAACATTCTCCGATCAAAAACAAATTGACATCAGATTCCACTTCAAAAAAAGAGCAAGTGAAAACGAAGTAGTAGAGCTTTACTTTGTCAATACGGAGTATCAGCTAGCGGACATCTTCACTAAAGCTCTTGGCAGAGAAAGAATTGAATTTCTTATCAACAAGCTGGGAATGCGAAGTTTTACGCCGGAGACTCTGAAACAATTGGAAGATGAGACTGAAGAATAGTGGTGGTACCTATTCAAATATCCTGTATAATATGTAAATATATTAAAAACCAAAAAAACAAAAAAGATTTTTATTTATTTATTTTCAAAACATTTATAAAAACAAAATACAAAAATATAAAATATTTAAAACCAAAGAAAAAATTAAAAAATAAGAAAAATATAAAATAATTAATAAGGCAATTCTTCTGAAAATTGGATAACATTTTACGGTCTTAGAAAATGTCATTTAATATATGATACGAGGCTGTTAATGAAATCGAGTAGAAGTTCAAATGTTTTTATTAAACATGCCAAAGCCTTGCTAATATTTTCAGATAGCTAACCCGTTCATCATCTTAAAGGCAAGTATTCAAAAGAAAACTAGACCTCAAAACATGAATTTATTTCTCGAGGTGCTTGGTCTACTTTATGACCATGCAAATGCTTGTTTTTACTTTGCTACACAATCCGTGCTTTCTATATTACCATAAGGTGTATGTTTTTAGTTGCGCTTATGTGTAAAATAAAGAAATCTTAGTAGTTCAAGGTGTTTTGAGTTTTCAAAAATATAACATTTTTGTTCATCAGAAAATTGCCTTTTCAAAGTACATTGCGACTTCTCAAACAACGTACTACAGCTCTTAAATATAAAAACGATTCGATTGTTTTGAGTGGGGGAGAAAATGTCAAATGATCTTTTTCATAAAGTTCAATTGAAATAAAATGAATAAAGGTTTTTAAACAATAACGGAATATCATTTTTTAAGGAAAGTTAATAAAGTTTAGCTTATGTGTGCCTTAAATGTTATTTGTTTATTCCTTTAGAGAGAATATGAGCAAATTCAAGTTGTTAGGTATGCTATTTAAAAATACAAGGACTATTTGTGCCAACTTATTAACTTAAAATGCCTAAAATAACTTATAAATGAAAAGTGCTAAAGATCTTAAACATTAGGGGGTAGATGTGTCAAAAACATAAAGTATTTTATAACACCCCACCCCCTCCCCATTTTCACTCACACACACACCACACTTACACCTTTTCCCTCTAAAACCCTCATTCGAATCGTCATCTTTTAGCTTACCATTTTCATTCAATTTCGTGCTTAAGGTATAACTAAAACATTGATCCTTACACCTTAATGATCCTACATCTCGAACGAATTTCGTTTTTACAATGTTTTAAGATCAAAAACCCTAAAAATCAAATTAGGGTTCTTCAAAATTAAAACTGAGTGAAAACGCAAATTACTGCGGTTTTATGTTCACATAGGAAGTTAAATGGATTCGTAGTATAGCATTTTTTTATTAAGAAATCATATACGTTAGATTTTTTTTTGAGATTTTGTGTGTCAAAGATGATTGTTTTTGAGTTTTTGTAGGAAAGGGAATGGTGGTTTTTGTGTATAACAGTGAACAATGTATTTATTTGAATAGTATTGTGCTTTGATATTCCACATTAGGAATATTTGTATCATATTGCGAATCGATTTTTATGGATAAAAATGCTCGTTTTATTATTATTATGATGAATCTGTGTCTAAGAGATGCTAACAATGTTCATGTGTAACCCGATTCTATAAGACTGAATTTTTGAAGTTAAAAACTTGGTTAAAACCATTTGAGATTGTGAAACCCAAATTTGAAATTCTATGTTTAAATTGAATTAGCAGTTCCCTTAATTGACCTAACTCGCATGGTGTATATGAATAACTCGCATGTTGGGTGCTGAGCCGAACTTGCAGTTGTAGTGTTGAACAAACATCTCATTTTGCTTTAGTACACGAACTCGCATTTTCCTTTAGTGACCAAACTCGCATTGTCGCAGTTTGCTTTTGTTACCGAATTCAGCAAGTTTTGATTAGAGCACCAATATTCACATTAGCATTTAGTAACCTGAATTTGTCAGTTTCATTAGTAACGAACTCGCAGTTATGAATTACTGACCTGAACTCGCAGTTTTTAGTAATGACCGAACCAGCATTGTTCTCATAGTGACCGAATAGCGTTTACACTTAACTCAAAAGTTCATAATTCTAATTAAATGGAAACTAAAGTCTAACCACTTAGGATTCTAAATTAAGGAGGTAAACTAAAACTTATATTAGATAGAAAATTTAAAAATTGTTATCTTTGAAAATCTAATCTAGTTAAAAAAAGTGACTGAACAAGTGTAACAAAAACCAGACTTAGGTAATTCTAAATCCCTACTAGATAGAATGAAACTAGAATTCCTAGATAGTCCTGATTTATTGATACAAAGGTGACCTAAGCTCATTAATCCAAATTAAGGTAACCCATTCCGATGATTAGTTTCTTAAATTGTTGAATGCTGTAATTGACCCATAGCTTTGAAAATTTCTCTATAGTATCTTGTATAAACTTTGGTTAAATATATAAACTGATAGACTCATTTAGCAGAATCATGATATCCTCAACAGAACAACATCAAGCCCCTTAACGATTCTCTATGTTCCACAAGACCAAAGTCTAAAGATTGGGTAATTGTAACTTCATATTGATCACAACATTTCAAGCCCAAGGAACCCCCTTTCAGTTGCTTTGGACTTTCTTTCTCTCACACCTTTTTTACAAGCCTCCCTTGAACCTCCTGCAAGTGTCGCAGCCACTACATGCATGAATTCTTTGGCTTACTATTTCCTACACAAGCACTGCATCAAATTCAAGATGAAACAAAAGAATTACTCTTTTTGAACTGGAAACTTTCAAAGAAAATCTATCAGATTTGCCCAAATCTTCCTACTAAAAAGTTTGAAGATCCTCCATTTGAAGAGGAAATTCTTGCTTTCATCAGAAAACTTGGCTACTCTAGAAATATAAAATCACTCTCTGATGTCAAGGTTGAAACTTTACCTCAACCTTGGAGAACATTCGGAACCATCATCAATAAATGTCTCATTGGTAAAGTAAATGCACTTGATCTACATCAGTACTCTCCCGATCTCCAAATCATTAGTGCATGTATTTACCCAGTAGAATTGTTTGACTACGTCTACCTTCTAATGGGAGACTTAGTTTCTAATCAAAATCGAAAACAAGAGTGAAAAAGAAGAACAAAGACATGTATTATCCCAGATTCACCAAAGTTATCATCAATCACTTCATGTCAAAAGATCAATCAATTCCAAGAAGAAACAAGGTAGACTGGCACATGGCTAATAATGACCCTATTCTTACCATAATGAGATTCATCCCCAAGCATGAAACTGTTCAAAAGTACGGTGCCATACTTCCTGATACTCTAACCAATCAAGCTATGAAGGAGTCGGATGCGTACAAGATTTATCATGATTTTGCTACTGGAAAGGTGATTCCAAAACCAAAGTATGTACGGAGATCGACCAGGGAGAAGACTGATCAAGCCCCTATGGCCCTCCATGAAAAGACTCAAAGATACAGCTAAGTGGCCTAGATGAAGTGAAAAGAAAAGCAATTGCTCAAGGTATATAGACTTTATCAAAAATTGCATTGTCTGAGGCTGAACAGATGAAGATTATCACCAAAAGAAGCAAGACACAGTTCTATAGCTCTCATACCAGTAGTTCAGGTGTAAATGAAGGAGCTGGTGTTTAACCAGTGATCAAGTGATGATACCTACATATAGATATGAATGATGAACAGATTTCTTTGAAGTACTAGTGACAAGGACGATGAAGATTAAGTAACTTGAGTAAAGACCGAGATGCCAAGTGATTGATAAAGAAGATGATGAGGGGTCAAGAATGATGATAATGTAACATACTGAATCATACAATGAAGGTTAAGACACTTTTGTTATATCCCAGTTCTCCACTCATGATGAAGAAGAAAGACAAGAAGAAGATAAAGAAGAAGAGGGTTCAGATCTGAGGGTTCAAACACCTTCTCATTTTGAATCCACTAATGATGAAGCATATGATGAAGTAACTCAAGAAGATAATGTTGAGGGATAAGAGCTGAATGAAGAGGAGACAAATGAAGAGGGTGAAGTAAATGAATTGTACAGGGACGTGAAACGTCATCTCAGGAAAGAAAGATACTGAAATGACAGAATGCTAATTTTCAAGCAACTCAAATCATAAAGATACTCATGTGATGAATCACCGCTGTACACTCCCTGAATTTCCCAACATCAGATTTTCTTCTGTACATCAGGGCTTCAATTTCTAACATGCTCAACCTGTAATTCGTAAACAGTTATTTGAATTCATCTTAATCTGAACACTGTGAGTCAACTTCACTGGTAATGATCCGGTAACCTACGAATGTTGAAATGCCTCCTTCCAACAATAATAACACTCCACCACCACACATTCCTCACATCAACTGCATCTAACACCACTCAGTATTTTCAACACCAACAATTGTTCCAAGTACCTCACTACAAAATCTTCCAACCTTTGGTTCCTTATTCAAGTTCGAAGATAGAGTAAAAGGTTTAGAAGACGATTTCTTAGAATTCAAGCAAACAAACCAATTTGCTAAAGTTGTTTCATTAATTCCCGGTATTGTTGATACGTACCTTGCTAACAAGATGAATAAAGCCGTAAAAACAGATGTGCAACTACAGTCAGACATACTTAGAAATGAAGCTCAAGCTAAAAATGAAGACTTCATCAATAAACTTGATGAAAATATAAAGAAGATCATCAAAGAACAAGTCAAAGTGCAAGTTAAGGAGCAAGTCACCAAGATTTTGCCGAAAATTAAGAAGTTCGTTAAATGACCAACTTGAAGCATGAAGTTCTTAAATTTCCGTTTATCCAAAGGTAAGCTAAGACATACCATGTAGTTAGCAGCTAACTATCATAACTCCGTAGCTGAAGAAGATTCTCAGTGCTAAAATGGGAGAATTAACCAACATTGACAATCAATTCACAGAAGACCACTCTACAAAGCATTGGTTGACGCTTATGAAACTGACAAAGACATCCTTGAAACATATGGAGATACTGTTACATTTAAAATACATCAAGATTATAAGGATGAAGATGAAGAACCCTCTGCTAGATCAAACCGGGGGTCCAAGAGAAGAAGAGCTGGAAAAGAACCTGAGTCAACTAGTGCACCAAAGGAGAAGACTTCCAAGTCAACTGGAAAGTCTAAAGAAGGGTCCAAATCTCATCAAACGTCTACTGGCAAGTCTGCTCAAGCAGAGGAACCAATACACGCTGACGAAGACTTATAAGACCCTCACATCATGAAGATTATGCCAGGATTTACTGAAGAGACAACCTGTAGAATGATACCAATTAAGCATCCTGAATTTTTTCAGAAATCGAACAAAACCTCTAACATCCTAACCGTGATTGGAACAGACTTTACCTACTAAACAATGACCAGATCACCTTTGTATAATCACATTATGCTCAGAAAAAAGGATCCTCGTGAGATCAAATTATAATGACTGATTACACTCCTCATGACTTCTCAGCCATTCCGAGTTGAATCGAGCTCAAAGTTAATAGCTCTGACTCCAAATTATTAGCCGATCCAACATCGAAGTTATAATGAAAGGTCGGCTAGAGTCTGGTGGACTTGAATATTACCTTGAAGGAAGTCTGCAAAGCAAACTACTGATCAACTAGAGTTGGAACAACCCCGAAGGATAGCCATATCCACAATAATTCTTCCGCAAGCCCTTACCATTGAAACCATACTTCACGATGTTGCCGCAGTAAACCATTTTATCACATCTCAACAACAACATTGCTATTTAAGTGGTGAAGTCTCAAGCTGAACTTTAATATACTTCAGTGACGGGAAGACAAGGTTTCAGATTATGGACACAGTCAAATAGATTGAAGACTTAGTTCCCCAAAGCATCATGTGTAGTCAAGATCCGATATGTCAACTCCAAACATGCACTCATGTTCAACACTCACAGTGGGCAACAACATCAACAATTCGAAGGTATTCGCAGTTCAAGTGAAATCTGCTCTTGATTTCTTACTCCAGAAACAGAAACATATGGAATTAAAAGCTTACAGATTGTCCGAAATTCACAATTACAAACATTTGGAATGGAACTCTGTTCGTAAGAGGATGACGACAATCAGTAACACATTCAAATAATGCGATTTACAACAGCTACAGCCTTCAAGACATCGAAGACATGCTGCTTCTTCTTGTTCAAGGCAAGCTGACAAATCTTAATATTAAAGAACGTCTAGCTTTGGGTGTTAAACTACGAATGTTTACGAGAAGCATTGTCATCAGAAGGCGTGTTGAAGATCTTCAATTGGGCATCGAAAGTTACCAAAGATGCGACCACCTCACAAAGCCATGTAACGACAAATCAATCTCATAACGAAAGACGACCAGATACAGCATACCTCATAACCCAAAGGCCTCATAGATCAGAATAATACAAGTAGAACAATTGAGCGTATTGATAACTCCACAATTTAAGTGACGGTACACTCAATGATGTACGTATCTACCGGTCTTGATGACATACATCAGCTAATACGAATGTAATTACTTGCCATATATCAGACTGGATAAATGTATACATATGAAGAGAGCAGGAGCTATGATCCAGGCTATTGATCGACAACTCAGGAACAGAAGGTTAATGAGGAGCCTGGAAAAATTCGTTGGAGGGAGACTGTAGATACGTTTCAAATAGTATACGTATAATATAAAAGTATAGAACTTCTAAAATTACCCTTTAGGAAAAAGGTAAAAAGGAAAATCACACAAAAATATCATACGTTTAACCGGTAAGTGTTCACCGGGTCGTTTATACCCTAAGAATTATGAATTGAGACTTTATTTTTGTTTGGACAATGATTTGAATGGTTTTAAAGGCTTTGAATTGATTATCTATTTCTACAAATGAAATCAAATAAAACATATAAGGGAAAGCAAACAACTAAGCGATTAAACACAAAAACGTTAACGGGATTTAAAGAAAACGCGACTAAAATCTAAATTGAGCAAAAATAAACCTAAAAGGGCCAAACTAATTTTCCTAGATGCTAATAGACCTAAAATGATTTTTAGAAAAAGAAATTTATTTTTTTGATTTTTATTTTATTTTTTATGATTTTTTAAAGTTTTAAACTAAATAAATGCAAGAAAAATAGTAAACTATGATTTAAAAATCTAAGAAAATTCCTAAAAGTTGCTTAACATGCAAGGAATGCAGGAAAAATATAAGCTCAGAATAAGCCTAAACGAATAAGCCAGAAAAATTAGAAACAGCACTCGAAGTGCTTATTAAGAAAAGAACCCAAAAAGGTGTTAAATTTATTAATTGTGCACCCTTGGACGTAAAAGTCCCAAGGGCGCAGTGGATTGGTATGAGTGTGTTGAGGCGTTTAAAAGGGTTGAGGTAGGTAGAGGTCAGGGGTTCGAGCCTTGCTCACCCCTGATTTCCCTACTTCCCTTTTTTTATTTTTTAAAAACTTTTTGAACAAAGTAATAAATCAGCTTACAATAAGCAACTTTTGTAAAGAAAACTTTTTTCAAAATCTCAAATAAGCTAGAAAACAGTTTGTTAAAAAGACATAAATGACTTAAAGAAATTTTGGCATTTTCACTATATGTAAAACGAGTAAAAACAGGGGAGTTATAAACTCACAATATCCTTTAAAACAATCACGTTGTTATAAGATAACCAAGTATAAGAATTTGTAGACAAGCATGTATCCCCCTCGCGGGTTATAAAACATTCAAAAGATTGAAAAGCGAGGCTATGAAACTCACCTCGATGATGAAGAACGATTGACAGATAGGCATCTAATATGCACAATACGAACGGAAGACGAAGCGGCTCGATCAAGAAGTCGCAGCTACTCTTAACGGCTAAGTCCCACTAGCCTAGGATAATGAATTTGGGTTTCCTGATGGATAGTCACCTCAACACGTCACGTTGAATAAAGATTCAGATTTAATGTTGTAATGGTTTGGTGGTTGGTTAAATAAATAAATTTAAAGTATATGCAAAGTGTGTAATATATATTCTTTATATATTACATATGAAAAATAACCCTTATATAATTCCAACCGTGAATTATATAACAAAGACAGTCAATCTAGATATTAATGAAAAGTATATAATACCTTGCAGGTATTATATCATAAGTGTGGGTAATTATTTAAACCAGTTAGTTTGACCCTACTAAAAAGACTTTGAATAAAAGTATACCCATGTCTTAATGTTATGAATCAACAAACCATGTTTGTAAAGTTTGTAACCATTATAAAATATAAAATAATATTTTATAAATTATCTTTCGTTTCTTCGACGGGTCGTGTCTAAAATAGTTCGTCTCATTGTAAAAGTATAGTTTTCGTTCCTTTATCCGGTTACTGCATAATACAATTTATTATATAATTTAGTCCCTTTTTTTATCGGTTTCTGAAATAATAGAAACTCTAGTAAAACATCACTAAGTATAAAACTTCTATAAATTTCGCCATGACATTTCCATTTATAAATCGTTTTCCATATTTATAAAGTCTAACGTTTTTCCCACTTAATCAATGAAATCAATATTGCAAACCCCCACGTGTTTTAAATATATAAACCTATATATTTATATCAACCGAACATAATAATAATTATTACATTTATTTAACCATTTTAAACCACCAATATATATATCCAGTTTCATGTTTATTAAACCTTAAGTTGTATTTATTCACCGTTTATCATGAACCAAACGTACCCTTTTTATTGTTTCGCTAACCCAAACACACTCCTTGTGTGTTCCTATCCAAGCCAAACGCACCTCTTGTGGGTGGGCTGTTAAGCCAAACGCACCCTTGTGCGTGCTTTCATTAAACAAACGCACCCCCTTTGATGGAAGTACAAGCCAAACGCAGCACTTGCTGCGGGTGTGAAAGCCAAACGCACCCTAATGGTATTTACAGCAGCCAAACGCACTCATGTGCATGGCTGCTGTTAAGCCAAACGCCCCTATCGGCGAACAACCAAACCAACCGCACCCGCGGCTGTGACAGTATCATATGCACCCTACGGCTGTGAACCCACAACCCGACACTCCTAGCTTGCTGCTATTAACACCAAGCGGACCCTAATCGTTGTCCTACGACTAAACACACCAATACTTGGTGGCTGTCCACCGAACCCACCATCCTCATGGGCAACCCCACCCTTTGATTAAATTCCAACCTTAAATACGCCAAAACCCAAACCCACACAGACCACAAATCTGATAATAACCTTAACGACCCTAATCTGATAAACCCAAAGGGACCCTAATTTGCTATAAACCAACTGGACGCTGCTGTGGTGAAACCCCGAGCCAAACGCACCCCTACCAGTGCAAAACCCAACCAACCACGCCCTATGTGGGCTGTCACAGCCAAGCAAACAAACCCCTTAGTTGCCGTTAACAAACCACACGCGCCCTCGTTTCTATACGAAACCAACCAACCCTTGCGGTGCAAAAATCAAAACCAACCCGCACCCTTGTTTCTATAACAAAACCAAACGCACCTGATGCTTACAAAAATAAACCCAACGCAAACCAACAACACCCTCTTTGTGTTATTACTAACCCGACGCAACCTGGTGGTGCTAAAAAAAAACCCACATCAAACGCCACCCAAATCTTGGTGTTTATAACAACCAAATGCAACTTCAACACCACAACTCATACCCTCTATCGTGTTAATTTTATAAACAACCGCATCCTCGTGCTTGTGAAGACCCAACGAAACAACCACCCTTTTTGCTGCTAGTAGTGGCAGCGGGGTGAGGTGGTGGTGATGGTGATGATAACGTCGTGGTGGTGTGGGGCTATCAAGGATGACGACGAGGAGATGGTGAGTGTGGCAGCCATGGAGGTGTTATGATGATGATGCTATGGTGGCGGGGTATTATGGTGGCGTCGATGGGGATGCAGTCCGGGGTGGGGAGGAAGAGACTGCGCTGGAGGCGCTTGTTGTGAAGATCGGTTAGATCCGATGATGCGATACACTTTTGGTCTTGGCCATTAAAAAGGTCCTTCCGTCGGCGTTGGCCTGAATCCGCCTGAGAAGATGACCGGAGGTGGTCGGAGGGTGGCCGGCGGTGGGGAAAGGGGGGAGAGGGGAGAGAGTATAAATGGGTGTGTGTGTGTTGTATATGTAAGAATGAAAAGAAAAGTATAAACTTTTTATATATATATTAAAAATTTATATAACAAAGTGTCAAGTTATAATTAATGGGGTAAAAAGTAATTCTCTTACATACTTTTCGATAAAAGCGTTCGGACTCAACTTGAAGTGACATAACTAGAAATCAAACGCACGAAACTTGCCCATTGTTTTCCGAATCATTTTTGCTGATAAAATTGATATTTACTTATAATGTTTCATCTAATATTTTATAACAATTAATAAAATATCTCCTGTTATTTCATTTTTTTTAAACCGGTTTCCCGCTTCGTACGAAATAAAATGATTTCGCTCGAGTATTCGCGGATCCCCTCAACGCTTTTAATTAAAATGATGAACTAATTATTTAATTATTTTTATTAAATAAATACTGATAATTAAAAAAAACAAATTTAACTGTTTGAGCGGCCCGCGTTGTATATTGTTTTGAAAAATGTTTGCATTGCGTTTAAGGTCCCTTTCTTCTTTTTCGGCTCGGTTTCCAGGTCCGGTCCAAAACTGAAAATATTGTCAGGAATGTCGTTTCACATCGAATTGCTTTAGGGTCCAAGCCGTGAAAACGTGATTTAGATGGTTGTTCTTGCAAGTCAAGCCAGACCTAAAAGTCAAAGGTTGAAATCGTCATTCAAAAATTTGAAAAATTCTCGGATGTTTACAACGGCTAAGTGACCAGGCTTTTGAAAATGTCATCAAGAATAAAGTCCACACCGAGGCGACCAAAATTTGGCTTTTATTAGGTTACTTAAGCAAGGTACCATTCATGTCGTATACCCTAAGGCTCTTTAAGACATAAATGGACCAATCTTATTTGCACCATATACCCTAAGCTCTTTAAGGAATGAATAAGGCTATAATTTCACTTATTAAATTCTACTTACCCCATATACCCTAAGGCTCTTTAAGGAATAAGCAAAATATTTATTAATGTGATACATATAGTATGCCAAATTAAGTATTCATGATATGTACTCATCTTAATCACAAAGGAACTAAAGAAAACTTCTATTAACTAATTATTAACCCAAAAACCACACAACTCTATTTATTAAACAATTATATATAAAGGTAAAACAATCTAATGGGAGAAAAAGCCACAATTAACACTTATGAGCCTTAAAGAAATCCAACTATTCTATGTTTAGCATCAAAACTTATACTCTACTCTATCATCTCTTGTTCTTCACAATTTAAAATTTCTAAGAAAGAAACTCGTGAATACTTAGCCTAACGAATTAAGATCGACACTTTAACAAGTTACATAGACTAGAAACAATCTCAACTCTAATAAATCGAACTTCGCATATTTAAAATCAATTATGGGAACTTGCAAAGTCTTGACTTTTTAAGCTAGACTTGGGTTTTATAGCTCCTTGTATAAAAGATTAGCAAAATCAATCTATTTAAAGTTAAGGAGAAAGCTAAGATATAAAACCGATCGGGTCAAAATTTACTTTTGTTCTCACCAACGGAAAACCTACATTCGTGCCAACTATTTTTTTATTCAACTAACTATTTATATTTTTCAACATTTTTTTTAAAGTAAACTATAAACTAGATATTAAGACTTAAAAATTTAAATTTTTTGTAGGAAAACGGGGTACGTGAGGACAACGGGAAAAAGGAGGTAAGATCATATCGAAGGTATACTACCCCATACTAAAATTAAACATTGTCCTCAATGTTTCCTAGCCTAAGACTTAGAAACCCCATACTAGAACTCAAAAAGTCTAATGCATAATCCAAGCATGAAGAAAGTATCACAAAAATCTCAAGCCGTTTATCAAGTATGCTAAAAGATAAATGTTAGTCGATAATAATCTAGGATATCGGGTTTCCCCAAACTAATGGCAAGCAAAGGCTATGAAGCTCGAGTGGACCGGGACAAAATAATGAACACGAGAGTCTTCAAAATTTTTGGGTCAATCCTACAAACAATCACAAGCACAAACAACAAGAGTCGGAAGAGTCCAAGCCTCCTCACATCACAATAGAAATAAGAAAGAAGATAGAAGGATAAGCATGGGGTGCCTCCCATGAAGCGCTTTGTTTTTGGTAACCGAGTCACATAGCTTGACTCGATCCCCGAATTCATTCATCCTTGTAGAAAGTTTGGAGATCCTGGACTACCTGGGGTGGTAAGTCCCCTCTGAAGTAATGCTTCACACGATGACCATTCACCTTAAAGTTTGGACCATCGGGTTGAGATAACTCGATGGTTCCGTATGGAAAAACTTTAGTGATGGTGAAAGGTCCTGACCAACCAGTTTTAAGCTTTCCCGAGAATATCTTTAGACGAGAGTTGAAAAGTAAAACTCGATCACCAACATTAAAAATGCCGTTTTTGATCTTAGAGTCGTGAAGCTTCTTCGTCCTCTCTTTATATATCAAAGAATTCTTGTAAGCTTGATCACGAAGCTCATTAAGTTCATTAAGTTGAAGCTTCCGGTGATCACCCGCAGTTTTAAGATCAAAATTAGCATGTTTCAAAGCCTAATATACTTTATGCTCTAACTCGATAGGTAAATGGCAAGACTTTCTGTACACTAGTTTGTAAGGCGTACAACCAATCGGTGTCTTAAAAGCGGTACAGAATGCCCATAAAGATGAATTTCCGCATAGCAACGACATTCGATTGATATAATCCTCGTGCTCTCTAACAATTCCTGGAGGAATCGTTCGATGAATTCTCAGCGATACTCATGGTGCATGAGGATCATTTTGGGAGTAAAAAGTTATCATAAGTATACATGGTTTGTTCATTCTTAACGTGTTTGGATTATGATCAAAAAAAATACATCGGAGAGAGATTATGGGTGTTATCATCACTAAGCAACTATCATGATTATAATACCGTCTCCCTCAGAATCATATAACCTTTCCTTAATATTACGTAGAAAATTTGATAGCTAGAAAAGCATCGATCTAATGAATCTCAATGTCGTCTTCCTGGAGCGAGGGACACTATTCCTTAATTAGAATCAGTAAAGAGTGTGACTAGGAAATGTCGACTCATCAAGGTTGGAAATCATAAGTTTACCTTGCACTCGATGTCCTACTAAACACTTCATACAAAAAGAGGGTGGGTTTTATGTCACTAGCGTTGGAAATTGACTTCAATTCGAAAGAGGTATAGAGTAAGTCACGGTATTCATCTTTTGGAACGTTGATGGAAAGGAGAAATAATCACACGAAGGTAATACGTTCTTTACTAGCACCTCCTGGATGTATCCTCATATTCTTCTTTGGATTGGGACAATTTCCTCTGCACGATAATTCCCTAAGGTGCTCGTCCCCCCATTATGAGAGATATCATGGCCTCAATAACGGTAAGGTGGATGTGATTGCAAAAACCGAAGAAACTTGAGGTGTTTTTTTTGAATGAAAATGCTCTCCTTGCAAATAACTTTAAAATTCTTCAAACAAGGTGTGATACGAGTTTGGCGTTTAGCCGTCGGCTCTGCGAGATTCTTCACTTCCTGCTTTTCTTTTCATCTTGTTATCTTCCTGTGATGGAGGCAAAGCTAAACTAGAGCGGGTTCGTCGGGGTGAGCTTCTTAATAAATATCCTTGCATGTGTCATTAAAACCATTTTAATTGACTCGGTTTACATGCTTTTAAGGATGTTTGTTCGTTTCAATTGATCATGAAAAATTATTTGATTCTATTCCCTAGAGTCCCCTTAAATAAGCTCCCTTCTCCCTTTTCATACACATCAATTAAAGCATACGAACTGGTCCTCAAAAAGGATCTTCCTAAAAGTTGTGGTTCTCGATGGATAGCCCCTTTAAAATCAACAAAACAAATATCGGTAGGATTGAAAACTCCTAACTTGACCTAAAACGTCTTCAGCGGACTCCTTTAGGAAGAGTAATTTGATCTGTAGCTTAAGTCATCGAGTTGGTGTTTAAGTTTCAAGGTAAAGACAACTTTCTTCCTAATTGAAAGGAGGCTTAAGATTTATGTTCACGCCAGTATCGGCCATGGCTGTGACATCCATCCATTCCTGGGAATCACTTGGAATATGAAACTTGCTAGGATCTCAGCTTTTTTGGAAGCTTTTTTGAGATAAGCATCAGCCGAGCAATTCTCGTTCATGGTTTTTTTTTTTTTTTTTTTATCTTAGATAAACTCAGGAACTTTCATTATTCATGAGCAAAACTCTTAATCGTAGGAGCAAATATTGCATCAAAAGTAAAGCATCGTGATGAAACTCTGTCGAAGCGCAAATCTTGAATGATTTGGAAGATCTTCTCCATTTGATTCGAAGCTTTGTCACGAGATTTTTCTTGGTTAAGTCGAGAAGGATATGTGAGATTGGCACTATGATGGCCCCCGGTGGGTCCTTCATGATAAGCTTTGAGGATATCATTAGCTTCTTGCCCATGCACACACCTTTGAATGATTTGATATGTACAAATACGAAAAAGATAAGGATCGTTGATCACTTCTGATTATACCTTTAAAATATATAATATATTAATATAAATATAAGATATACTTATAATATATAACATATAAAGAAAAAAGGGTAGGAATAAAAAAAATCACAATTATAGTAATCCGAGAGTATGATTCTCGGGTCGTTTCCCCAACGAGGAATGCAATTGAAAGTCAAGAGTCGTTTTGAGAATCGATGCTTGAATGGAACAAGATTGTGATTGGTTAACTAAAACTACAGTAAAATTAAGGCAAAAACTTAAAAACACTTAAGGGAAAACAAATTTTAACTAAAAACGCAAAACGGGAATCCTAAACGGGACCTAAAAACCCTAAATTATCAAAATTAAGTCCTAAAAATGATCTTTTTGGTTTTTATAAGTCTTAATTGACTAGAAAGCTAGAACAAAGAAAACTAGACCAAAAACGAAGGTGACTAGGGCTTAAAAATTCTAAAAACATGAACGGGATTCAATCCCGATCTTTAAAAATCCAAATTTTGCAATTTAAACCCTACGAAAGCAAATCTAATTTTCCTAATTTCTAAATGTTAAAAGAAAATTTTCTAAAAAAGAATTATATTTTTTTGACTATTTTATAATTTTTAATGAATTAAAAACGATTTTAATGAAAATTAGATATAAAAAAATACTAAACGTTTTATAAAAAATCTGAAAAAATTCTGAAAAATTGCTTAAACTATGACAATCCTAAGAAAAATAAGCTAGGCAAAAGAACTTATCAAAATAAGCTGTTAAAAATCAAAACGGGCTTATAAGCTTAATGGGCCAAAAAGTGGATATAGGAATAATGCATGCAAAGGAGGACGGATGAGCTATTGTAGCACAATGGTAGTGAGTGGTGTGTGTAAAGCGTTGGGTTGAGGGTGTTGAGGACCCGAGTTTGAGCCTTGCTTACTTGGGATTTCCACCTTCCCTAATGCTTTTTGAAAGCCCCTTTTTTTACAACTTTTTAGAAGACAAAAAAATAAGCACTTTTTTATAACTATAGCTTTTTATGAAATCCAAGGAATAAGCTAAAAAAGCACAATGAAAATGACAGAATGCTTATTTTTATACTTAGGAAACTAATTGTAAAAAGGATAAGCTTACAAGAGTAAATAAGCAAATGACAAAACAAGATAAGCAAACATAGATCTCAAGGCAACCTTAAACGGCAAATAGGAACACAAATAAGTAAATAAGAACAATTATATAAGCCAGTAATGAGCCTTTAAAACTCAGCAGTACTAACTTTTAAGTTAGTACTGCTAATTAAACAATTAAGTCTGCTAGGCTTAATTAAAGGCAAATAAGCACAATGAAATTAGAAATAAGCAAAGGCAAATAATAAGCTACACTTAATAAGCACAAAGAACAAAAATAAGCAACCAAATAAGCCTAGAATGAGCTTATGAACTCAGCAGTACTAACTTTTGAGTTAGTACTGCTAGTTAGCAACTTAAGACTGCTAGGCTAATTCTAACTTAAATAAGCTAAGGCAAAGCAAATGGCTTATAACAGCTTATAGACTAGTCCTAATAAGCATGAACAAACAAAAATAAGCAAAGAGTTTAAGCTAAATTAAGCTAGAAAGGACAGAAAACTTAAAAAGGCTATAAAGCTTAAGGGTTTTAAGCTAGAATGCAAATAAGCTTAAATAAGCTCTAAACTAAAGGAAATTAAGCTAAAGGGGGCTTATACTAACCTAATAAGCTATACTAACTTACAATAAGCAAGTGCAATAAGCAGACAAGCTTAAATAAGCTAATGAACCTTTTAGCCAAAACTGATAAGCAAAAAGGCCAATAGGGAAAAAGCTGTTTGTTCATTTTTCAACACTTAGAAAACTTTTTTCAGTCTTAACAAACCACTACTTTTGAGCTTAAAAATAAGCCCACAAACAGATCCTTATGGAATTTTAACCTTTAAACAGATTAAATATGGAACTCAAAGAACATGTAGCAACAATCAAAACATATTTTGAAATAAAGGATAAGCCATAAAAAGCAAATGAAAAAGCATTTTCTTCTTTTTATCAACACTTAGCAATATTTTTGACAGAAATGATAAAACACAAACCAAACTTGCAGGCCTTAGAGCTATGATACTAATTTGTTTTAACACATGAATAAACACAAAAACTTCACAAAAGCAACAATAAGCAAAGCACAATCAAATAAGCAACTAGAATAAGCTATAGCTTAACAGTTTCAAACCACAACTCCTCAAATCCTTAAAAATGAGTTTTACTACTTAAAAACTTTAACAAACTAAACCTTAGGACTCATTTAAGCTAAGCTAAACTGACTTAAGTGTCAAATTGCAATTTTAACCCACTTTGACCCATTTAAGCAGTTAAACCAAACACCCCTTTAAAAACAGTTTTGCCTATTTTAACTTGATTACTTGATTTTTAATGAACAAAACTTTAAGACCAGATAATATATAAGCTAAAAAGACAATAATAAGCAAGTTTAAATAGCAGATAAGCACTTAGATAAGCTAGAGTAGATTATGCTATTTTATGAGCTATTTTAAGACAGAATATAAGAAAACTTGCACACAAGATTTTTAAACTAAAACCTAAGCATAATAAGCATTAACTAACTTAAGCAAACATAAATAAGCATATATAAGCAGAAAATAAGCAGTAATAAGCACTTGAATAGTAAATAAGCTAGAAAATGAAAATGAAGACTTACAAGCACCCTTGCTCAAAACAGGGCAAACAATCAAATCTACAAGCTCTAGCTTGTCAAAAGAACAAGCTAGTGAGGTATATAAGCTCTTCCAAGGCTATCTTATCATCCAAAAGCTATGGTATTTTAAGGGGTGGTTCTTTTTAGTATTTTTTAAATTTTTATGATTAAAACAAGAAATAAAAGAGATTAAACTGTAAAATAAGGTTTGATTCAAGAGACAAAAAGCTTAGTGAAGCTTTTACGTAAGATCTACAAGCTGTTTTATAGCTTTTTAAAGCTTAACAGGTTATAATATGGATCAAACATAGAAACTGTAAACACAAACCTCAAAATTTCATTAAAAACTTAAACTTTTACAAAGGAAATTGAAATACAGAAATAACTTTAAAAACTTAAATGAAAATACATTAAAAAGAGACTAAAAACTTAGGACAACTAAAAAAACTCTCCTCCTTACAAATGGGATAAGCCCTCTATTTATAAGCCGGATAGAAGGACCTAGATCCTTGGCTTGGTTTTCTTGTGTGAGAGGAAAAGAAGCTTCAATCTTGGCCCTTTAAATCATCTTGTGCTTCTTTAAATCCATCATAGCCCTTGGATGTGTCCACGTAATCATTCCCCAATGATTGCCTTGGATCGCCAACATGGCAGGTGCCGAAAACGTCATCCCTTGCATCATTCTTGCTTCTAGAAGGGGTTTAAGTGGATTTAACCTCGAGGTAAGAGTAAATTTGGGGATGGAGGGTGAACAGTAACAATGGAAGTGGGAGTCAGAAAGACGGGTATTTGTTTGTTTGGTGCAGGGTGAAACGTTTGGTGGATTGGCAAGAATGGTCCCTCCATTTTATATAAGTATATGCAACTTTAGTCTTTTGGAGTTACAATTTTGGTCCTTGGAGTTTATAATTAGCTGCACCATTAGTCCTTAAAGGGAGGAATGGGGAAAACGGGGTGTAAAGTGGTGATGGGCTTGCTTTAGGCCGGGTGTTATAAAAGTAAACTTGGGCTTTTGATTTAGGTTTAGGGTGTATAAGGTATAAGTGGGCTTTCCGAGGTTCGGTTTTCGATGCTCTTTCCAAATCTACTTGTCGGGGTTAACTTTGACTTGACTTTGACTTTTTGACTTGGCTTTCACGCTCTTTCCGTTCTCGTGCTCGGTTTTGTTGTTTCGGATTCTATTTTTTTTTCTTTTTCTTGGATATCCGTTACCTGCACAATACAAATGCAAAACATACAAATACAATGTATTTTTGGTACGTTTTTAGTCATTTAAGCTTGATTTTAGTTGTCAAAGGTATGTGTAATTAAACACATACCAAAATCCCCCATTCTAAGATATTGCGTGTCCTCACGTAATGCTATAAGTAAGCACTTAGAAAACTAAGAATTTCAATCACCCTCGACTAGTTACCTTGAAAAGTAGCTAAGTGTTCATCGAAGGGAGTTAAAGAATCAAGAGTTTCGAAAAGCTCCATTTTACCACTTTTAAATGATATACACTTATTCCTACTAATATTTTGTATTTTTCCTTTTTCTTAATTTTTTTATTTTTCTTTTTAAGCAACTAACTAACTTATTTGACTTTCGTTATTTTCATAACCGTTAGGGATCATAGAACAAGATGCATTTCGATCCGAGAATGCCCCAAAAAGGATAAATTCATCGTCCCCGACTTTTCACTTGCTCCAAACCAAGCTTAAAACGAAATCACAGCTAAATATCAGTTAAGATTCATATTTGCAACTTGTGAACTTTTCACTCCCGACAATTATTATATCTTAGGTGTATGTGCTATTTTGAATTTCAACCATATATCAACGTTTTGCAAAATACTATGCTTCACGTTCTACCCGAGAATAATGAGTTTGAAGGCGAGATCATCCCATGTAGCGACTTTCGTCTTGGCACATCCCAACCTTGCGGTTAAGTAACCAGCTTTTGACACCCCACAGAGACTAGTATTGGGACTCACGGACCTTAGGTTTCAAAAACTCTCAGGTTTCCCGTAAATACATAGCTTAAAGATTTAAAATAGAATAGTCAAAGTTCAAAAGCATATTTAAATTTAACAAAAAGAAATCTATTTATTAATTCAAACTTAATATTAGACATAACATTTATGCAATTGTAACCCTCGACCTTTTAGAAGGCTGCAACATCGGTTGTGAGCCGGCAAGATGCAGCAAACTTTTATCAGTCTCGGAATTTTATTCTTACTATGGGATTTCTTTAGAAGACTACATCGGTTGTGAGCCGGCAAGAGGTAGTAAACTTTTATCAGCCCATAGTTTATATTTATTATATTTTTTTTATCATTTTATCATCATTTCATTTTTTTCATATATTTTTATATTACTTTATATAGAGAAAACTTCTTTTTGAAAAATTCAAGTATAAGTTTGAACTAAGACTAAATTTTTTTGGTATATACTACATAAAAATTGTTGATTTAAGTTTAATCTCCAAAAATAGCACGTATATTAGTCCGGTTAGGAGCTTATGGGAGAAAAAGCCACAAATTACATACATGAGCTCTTAAGATTTCCAAATAATCCTTGCTTAGCATCCATCTCATACATAACTCTATCATTTTTTGTTCTTCGCGAATTTCCACGAACGCTTAGCCTAAAAGTTAAGGAACAAGATAGAGCTCAACACGCTCGATCGGGTCAAAATTTACTCTTATTCTACCCAGCAGGAAAGTCAAAATTTGTGACAAAACACTTATTTTATTTTTGAAAATTTTTAAATTTTTTTTTCATTTTTTTCATATTTTGGTGGTAAAAACAGGATTACATGAAAACAACGGCTGCAGGCACAATCAAATCGATAGATCTCCCCCATACTAGGATTAAACATTATCCTCAATGTTTTAAGAAGGGTCTCTACGTAAATCCTAAGCCGTTTATTAGGTATGCTCAAAGATAAACGTTAGTTGATTAGATTAGGATATTGGATTTCCCAAATGAACCTGAGGATTTGAAGCTCTTGTGATCGAAGGACAAAACCGCGAACACGAGAGGCTTCAAAAATCTGGGACAATCATGGACTATCACAAAAACACAAGCAACCGAGAAAGGAAAGAGGCACACCTCTCAAAAAAAACATTTATTCATTAATATAACTACGGATAAGCATGGGGTGCCTCCCACGAAGTGCTTGTTTAGGGTCACTAAGCTTGACCTAATCACCGAATTTATTTGTCCTTGGGGAAGGTTTGGAGATCCGGGACAACCAATTTTGGTACGTCCCCTCCAAAGTAGTGCTTAATTCGATGACCGTCACCTTGAAATTTGGCCCAGAGTTTTGGGATAACTCAACGGTGCCATATGGAAAGACATGGGAAATGGTGAATGGTCCGGACCAATGGGATTTCAACTTGCTTGAGAACATCTTCAATCGAGAGTTAAAGAGGAGGACTTGATCACCGACGTTGAAAACGCGGTTTTTGATCTTTGAGTCATGGATCCTCTTTGTTTTCTCTTTATAGATTAAAGAGTTCTCATAGGCATGATCACGAAGTTCATTTAGTTCATTGAGTTGAACTTTACGGTGATCACCCGCGGTCTCAAGGTCAAAGTTTGCATGTTTTAAGGCCTAGTAGGCTTTGTGCTCGAGCTCGATTGGAAGGTGACATGCCTTTCCGTACACGAGCTTGTATGGGGTGCACCCGATGGGTGTTTTGTAAGCGGTACGGAAGGCCCAGAGTGCATCATCTAGTTTATCCGACCAAGATGCACGGTTTTCACCCACGGTCCTTTCAAGAATTCGTTTCAAGCCGCGATTGGATACATCAACTTGCCCACTTGTTTGTTGGTGATATGCGGTGGAGAGACGATGAGTAACTCCGTATTTAAGCATGACCTTTGCAAACTGGTTATTGCAAAAATGGGTTCCGCAATCACTTATGATAGCACGAAGGGCACCGAATCGGGCGAAGAGAGATTTAAGAAATTTGCAAACAACTCGGGCGTCGTTTGTGGGGAGCGCTTTTGCTTCAACCCATTTTGACAAGTAGTCGACCGCAACGAGTATGTATTTTTTCCCTCGTGAAGACAGGAACGGCCCCATGAAATCGATGCCCCACACGTCAAAGATTTCGCAAACTTGGATGGATTTTGAGGCATTTAATCCCTTTTGTGAAAATTTTTCCTTGACGCTGACAAGTGTTACATCGGGTGACCAAGTCATGGGCATCTTTGTAAATCGTGGGCCAATAAAATCCTGAGTCAAAAACCTTTTTGGCGGTGTAGTTGGCACCGTAATGTCCCCCGGTGGGTCCACTATGGCAAGCTGTGAGGATGTCAACAGCTTCTTGGCCAGCAACACACCGCCAGATCATTTGATCCGCACATATTTTGAACAAATAGGGTCGTCCCAAAAGTAATTTTTAATATCCTTGAAAAACTTGTTCTTTTGCTGGGACGACATCCCTTTAACAATGAAATTCCCCGCGTGGTAATTTGCATAATCGGCAAACCACGGGGTACTTGAGTCACCACGAGTAATCACCATATTAAGTGTGTCTAGAGGAAACTTTTCATTCACCTTCTTTGGGTCGAGCACATTTTCATACGGATTTTCTAATCAGGAAAGATGATCGGCCGCGAGATTCTCGGCTTCTTTTATGTCAATTATGTTGAAATTGAACTCTTAAAGGAGGAGAACCCACCGGAGAAATCTTGCCTTGGAATCTTTTTTAGCAAAGAGATATTTTAGGGCAGAGTGATCTGTATACACTACGCTTTTGTTTAAGATGAGGTAAGATCGGAATTTTTCGAAGGCATACACCACGGCTAACATTTCTTTCTCCATTGTAGTGTAATGCGAATCTGCCTCGTTCATTGTTTTACTAGCATAGTGTATAGGCCTAAAGTGTTTTTCATGACGTTGCCCCAAGACTACACCTATGGCAAAGTCGCTTGTATCGCACATAAGCTCAAAGGGGAGGTCCTAGTCTGGGGCAATCAAGATTGGAGCTTCAGTAAGTTTTTTCTTTAATGTTTGAAAAGCTTGAAAACAATCATCAGAGAAAATGAACGGAGTATTCTTCTCAAGAAGATGAGTCATCGGTCGGGAAATTTTGGAAAAATCCTTAATGAACCGTCGGTAGAAACCGGCCTGACCAAGAAAACTCCGAACACCCTTGACAGTGGTGGCATGAGGTAACTTAGCAATCACATCGATTTTGGCTTTATCAACCTCAATCCCTTTTTTTGAAATCTTATGGACAAGGACAATGCCTTCCTTTACTATAAAATGACTTTTTCCCCAATTAAGACAAAGATTGGTGTCTTCACACCTTTGAAGCATCTTGTCTACACGAGAGAGGCAATTTTCGAATGAATTCCCAAAGACCAAAAAGTCATCCATGAAGACTTCCATTGTTTTTTCGATCATATCATGAAAGATAGCCATCATACACCTTTGGAACGTGCCCGGTGCATTACATAAACCAAAAGGCACGCGACGGTAGGCGAACGTTCCGTAAGGAGACGTAAATGTAGTCTTTTCTTGATCATGAGGATTGATAGGAATTTGAAAGTAACCCGAGAAACCATCGAGAAAACAATAGTACTCGTTTCCCGCTAATCTCTCGAGCATTTGATCCATAAAGGGAAGTGGAAAATGGTCTTTATGGGTGGCTTCATTTAACTTAAGGTAGTTAATGCACACACGCCATCCCGTAACCAATCGAGTCGAGATCAATTCATTTTCAACAACGGTAAAGCCACCCTTTTTTGGTAAGCAATGTACAGGGCTTACCCAAGGACTATCCGAGATCAGATAAATTAATCCGGCATCAAGAAGTTTTTCAATCTCCTTTTTGATTACATCGTGGATCTTTGGATTCACCCGTCTTTGGTGTTAAACCGCCGGTTTGTAGTCCTCTTCCATAAGAATCTTGTGAGTACAAAATTTCGGGTTAATACCCTTGATGTCGAAGAGTTTCCAACCGATGGTTCACTTGTGTGACTTCAAAACCTTTATGAGAGCGCCTTTTTCCTCGACACTCAAGTCTTTAGTAATTATGACTGGAAACTTGTTGTCACCTTCCAAAAATGCATATTCGAGATGAGGAGGTAAGTCCTTGAGTTCGACCTCGAGAGGTTCATCAATTGAAGATTTATCAGTTTTAGCTTCACAAACTTTAAGCTCTTTTCCAATTTCAGGCAAATCATTTCCTTGGGTGGGAGGGGGTGATGGATCATCATTGAGAAATGATTCAAGAAGAAGAATATCCCCCTCTAGGTCATAGTAAGAGTCATCAACTTCCGGTGAAGTTGGATCATCTTCAAGAGAGAGGAAAGCATCGACTTCCTCAAGCAGAAAATCACTATCCCCGAAGGGAGTGAGAGTCAGAGAAGAGGTAGAAATGATCGGGTTATAATACGAAGTAGGATTTCCACTTGCGATTACATCAGAGAAACCAAGAACTTCTTAAGAATACTCCTCACAATCCATTTCAATAACGTCGATTCGGTTCGCCATCATTTCATCGTAATTAGAGGAGTATCTCGAAGTTTGGTCAAGATTGAATGTTATAGCTTCTTTTCCAACACGAAGAGTTAATTCTCCTTTGTACACATCAATCAAAGCACGTTCGGTCTTTAAGAAGGATCTCCCAAGAATTAGGGGTACTCGGGGATCGGCATTAAAGTCTACGACTACAAAGTCGGCCAGGAATTTGAACTTTCCTACTTTTAGGTAGACATCTTTGGCAATACCGATCGGTTTGGTAATCGAACGGTCTGCAAGTTCAAGAGTCATACAAGTAGGAGTGAGCTCAGGAAGAGAAAGCTTTTTCCACACGGATAATGGCATGAGATTTATGCTAGCGCCAAGATCGGCTAAGGCTAAGCACTCTTCCATTTCGAGAAAATCACACGGTATGAGAAATTTGCAGGGGTCTCTAAGTTTTTCGGGTAACTTGTTGAGGATGACCGCCGAAAAATGCTCATTCAAAGGAGTTCTAGCCATTTCACTTAATTTTTCTTTGTTTCCAATTAATGCTTTAAGAGTCGAGGCAAATTTTGGCATAAGAATCAAAGCATCCGCTAAACTAATTTCGAAACTCATATCTTGAAAGATTTTGTAGAATTTCTCAATTTGGTCGTTAGCTTTTTCACGACGCCTTTCATCATTACGTCTCGAAGGATATGGAATTGTCGGTTTCAAGTTAGGCAACGAAGTGCTAACGAGAGTAACAATGGGCTCAAAATTTGTCATTTGAGGTTGATCTTGGACAACCGAAGGTTGGACGTCTTTGGTACTTCCGTTATTAGTAGGAAGCACCACATCCTTTATCACCTCGGGTTCACGTTTAACTACTTTAGGAGGTGAAGAAGAAGAAGTATTAGGAATCGTGGGTCCTTGATAAGCAACACCGCTAAGGGTGGTAATACCCTTTAAATCTACCTTTGGGTTAGTAATGGTATTACTAGGGAGTGTCCCTAAACCTGAAGTAGAAGCGGTATTGGCATTTATGAATTTGGAAAGCATGTCCATTAAATTGGTCATTTGATTTTGTAAATTTTGGTTTTGGTCTTGTATGTTCCTCATCACTGCATCATTAGCTTTGACATAACTTTTAAAATCGTTCTTTGTCACACCTTGTGTTTGCGGAGCTGGAGCTTGGTAAGGTTGAGCTTGGTGAACCGGGGGTTGATTAATCGGAGGTCGATAAATTTGGCTTTGGTTATAATTATTTCCTCGATTTTGGTTGTAACGGTTTTGGTTATTTCTTTGGTTTTGTTGAACGGGAGGAAAACCGGGAGGTCGAATTTGATTAGCAATCGGGGCTCGGTAACCGGTATTTCCTTGATTGAAGTTAGCTGCTTGGGAAACATACTCTTGAATATTGTCACAATAAACGTTGCCATCGGTGGCGGGACAATTTTGGTAAGAATGAGCACCACCACAAGTAACACAACTTTCCTCGACCGCTTTCACAGGAGCGGGAGCTTGGTATTTCTTATCAAGAAGTAAGGCTTTCACCATATCTTTCAGTTTGGCAACATCGGGAGAAATATCAGGGGTAGAACTGCTCACACTCACTTTGGCAACAACCGGTTTGTTACGTGAATTACGAACATAAGATTTGCTCTAGATGATTCTTAGGCAATCACGGGGCATTTTATCCAAAAAGTTACCACCCGCGGCGGAATTCAACGAATCTTGATCATTAGAGTTCAAAGCATTATAGAAAGTATCGAGTTGATGTAATTCTGAAAATCCATGATGTGGGCATGCCTGAACAAAGTTGTCCGTGGTGATCTCAGGAACAACGATGGCATCCTCGTAACCCACGATGGGTGCTTCGAGCAATTGAGCCATAGTACGATTATCGTCCATCGTAACTACGGGAGGAGCTTGATTATCAATTGGCTCCACAAGATTAAATGGTTCAACAAAAGTCGGGTTGACTTGTGGTTGTTGACGGTTAGAATTACGAGATTGAGAACGAGTGCGCATGCACTAAAATGTAAAAAGAAAAATTATACTAATTTTTTTTCTCTTTTTTTTTATTTTTTTTGGTTTTTCAACAATGTATTCACAATATATTTTAATAACCGACAATGAGATAAGACACTTAAACCTAATAATCAACTCGCTTCTCGGTAACTCTTCAAAGAGAAAAAAGCACAAAGGAGTGGAGGAGTAGGAAAGCGCGAAGCTATTAAAAACCTTTCTCCCTTACAGTCGTAGTTCCTAGGAACAACCCGCCTTATACCCCTCTTAGAGTTTGTTTAACTTTCGAAGGTGAGCCGTACCTCGTTAGAGACACAAAAGGTAAGTTTTTGATCTTTGGTTCGGGAACTTATTAATGAATAATACTTCAGTTGAAAGTATTATTTTGATGGTGTTTTTTTATCAACTTGTGATTTTTATTTCTTTTTATGGACAATGTTTTTATTTTATTTTTATTTTATTTGGTTTTTTTTGTTTTTTTATATTATAATTATACTAATAAAAGAAAGATATTTTTGTATTTTTTTCTATGAAAATAAACAAAATAACTTCACACGGAAGGATCTTCAAACACAAATTGTCAAACGGCTCAACAATCGTATACAATCCTCCCCGGCAGCGGCACCAAAAACTGACAAGACTTGATTATACCCTTTAAAATATAAATATAAATATAAATATAAAATATACTTATAAATATATAATAAGGATAATTATCAAAAAAATCTCAATTGTAGTAATCCTGAAGTATGATTCCCGGGTCGTTATCCCCAACGAGGAATGCAATTGAAAGTCGAGAGTCGTTTTGAGAATCGATGCTTGAATGGAACAAGATTGTGATTGCTAATCTAAAACTACAGGAAAATTAAGGCAAAAACTTAAAAACAATTAAGGGAAAACAAATTTTAACTAAAAACGCAAACTGGGAATCCTAAACGGGACCTTAAAAATCAACTAAGGCGAAAATTAACCCTAAAAATGCAAATTTAGCTTCTAAACCTCTAAGATGACAAAAGAAAATTTTCTAAAAGAAATTTATATTTTTTTACTTTTTTATAATTTATTATGAATTAAAACCTATTTAATCTATTTAAAATCCTAGAAAATAATAAATTAATACCTAAAAATTCCAAAAAATGATTTTTTACTTTAAAAAAAGTCTAAAATATCATAAAAACTTAGAAAAATATTTTTCACTACTCTTTATAATTAAAAACTATTTCTTAAAATTAATTTAAAATGCTAAAAATGAAATTTAAAATCTAAAAAATGATGAAAAAAGATTTAAACATTGTAAACCTAAAACTATTTATTCTAAATCTAAAAACTATTTTTTTGAATTTTTTTCGAATTATTTTTTTGACTTTTTATAGTTTTTTATGAATTAAAAACGATTTTAATGAAATTAAATATTTAAAAATACTAAACTATTTATTAAAAATCTGAATAAATTAGTAAAAGTGCATGAATCAATGAGGAATCTAATAAAAATAAGCTTGTGAGAACAGCTTATCAAATAAGCAGTGAAATAAGCCAAAAACGGCTTATAAACTAAAAGGCCTAAAACTACTATAAAGAATTAATTTTGCAAATATGAACCGAAAAAGACCCAAGGGCGAGTTGGAGAGGGAGTGTGTGTGTTGTGCAAAAACGTTTGGTGATAAAGATGAGGTCCCAGGTTCGAGCCTTGCTCACCTAGGACTTCCCCTAATCCCAAATGTTTTCGTTTTTGCCATTTTTTTACAACTTTTTAGAAAAACACTAAATAAGCATTTTTTACAAAAGCACTTTTTTATAGATAAAAAATAAGCACGAAATAAGCTGGCAAAAGTGACAGAATAAGCTAAACACTACTAAACCATAAAATGCTAACTGTTTAGCTAATTTAAGCCTAATAAGCAAACCAAAAAGAGAATTAAGCTAAAACAGATGATAAGCTATACCTAAAAAGCAATTTTGAATAAAAATAAGCAACCAAATTAAGCTAGAGAGACAGAATCATCAAAAAGCTATGAAACTTAAAGATTTTAAGCTAATAAGCAAATAAGCTCAAATAAGCTCTAAACTAAAAAGAATAAGCTAAAATGGGCTTAATCTAACCTAATAAGCTAAACTAAAACTAGAATAAGCAAAAGCAATAAGCTGATAAGCCTAAATAAGCAAATAGCTTTTTGGCCAAAACTGATAAGCAAAAAGGCCAAGGGGGACTTTTCTAGCTCAAAAATAAGCTAGCAAAAGGATCCTTATGGCTTAGTGACTTATACCACTAAGAAGAATAGCCAAAAAGCTATAATAAGAAACAATGAAAAAGCATTTTGAAATTCAAATAAGCACTTAAAAAGCTTCATGAAAAGGGCATTTCACATAGATTCAACACTTACACAAATTTTTGCAAACTTTTGAGCTTAAAAATATATTTTTTAACAAATCACCACTTTTGAGCTTAAAAATAAGCAAACAAACAGATCCTTATGGACTTTTAACCTACAAACTATTTAAGCTTATACCTCAAAGAACAAGAATCAACAATCAAAAAGCATTTTGAAATTCACTATAAGCCACAACAAGCATTTGAAAAAGCAATTTCTCAAATTTTTCAAAAACTTAGCAATTTTTGATAGTTTTGATAAAACACAAACAAAACAATGCAAGCTAAAAGACTTTGATCATAACTTGTTTTAAGATTTGTACAAACACAAAAACATCAAACTTTCCACAAGATTCAAAAGCATGATCAAATAAGCATATAAAATAAGCTATAAGCTCACAGATTCAAACAACACTTTGCATAAAACCTTAAATTAATTTTTAAACCTTGAAAACCTCAAAAACAGATTAAGACTACTAAATTAAGCTTGTTAAATATGACTTAGTGACCCAAATGGTTTTTTTTAAACCCTTTTTGACCCATTTTGTAGGCTAAACCAAACACCCCTTTAAGTATTTTTCTTCACTTTTTAAACTGAAACTTTGATTTAAAGCCAAACTTTGCAAATACCAGATATTAAATAGGTATATTAGATACTTTTAAGCAAACTTCAATAACAAATAAGCACTTAAATAAGATGAGACAGATTATGCAATTATAAGCTAAAATAGACTGAATTTTAAGAAAACTTAAACTAATGACTTCTAAACTACAAGACAAGCATAATAAGCATTAAACATCACAAATAAGCATAAATAAGCAAAGATAAGTAGGCAATAAGCACAAATAAGCAATTCTACAGTAAATAAGCTAAAAATGAAAAAATGAAGACTTACAAAAGCCCTTGCTTAAACAAGGAAAACAAGTGCTCTTAGAGCTATTCTACAAGCTCTAGCTTGTTAGAAACAAGCTAGTAAAACCCATAAGCTCTTCCATTATAAGCTTATCATCCATTTGAGCTTTTTGAGTGATTTTTGGTGAAATATGACTTAAGCTTTATAAGTTATTGAAAAACTTACAATGCTTAAGTTAACAACTTGTGAAAGTTGTAAAAAGAGCTTTTGTGAGCTTGTGAAACAGTTATAAAACATAATAAACTTTAACTTAAAAACAGGATTATAACATAAAAACTCAATTTTTCATTAAACTTTATAAATCAGTACAAGGCTTAAAAAAGATTACAATAAACTAGAAAACATTAAAATATAAGCTGAAAAATACTAAAAAACTTAGATGCCAACAATGGCTTACAAAGGACATATTTATACTAAGCTAAGGAAGATTTTAGGAGGTGTGTTTCTTTGCTAAGAGGGCTCAAGCCTGTGTTTCTTGTGTGAGAGAGGTCACAAATGTCATCATAGCCGTCTAAATTGAGTAGAGTCCAAGTCATGTGATCGTAGCCCTTAAATCCTTGTCTTTATTCCTTGACGAATGGGATGATTAGAGATTGCCAAGGTGGCAATTGGTGGGATAAGGTGTGGGGTGTGTAGACAAAGTGGAAAAGAAAGGGGAATAGTATTGGGGTGAATTTGGCGGGTAGTGGAGATAGGGTAACTGAAGAGATGTATAGTGTTCCCGCTTCCATTTTGAAGTTTGGGAAATGGCAAAACATGCCCCTCAAGGTGTATATCTTGATGACAACCATAGTCCTTGTATTTTGCAATTTTGGCACTTTTTGTTTGGGTTGGGTTTGCACCGTTAGTCCTTTTAGGGACTAACGGGGTTAACGGGGTTAAGTTTAAAAGGGGGTGTTAACAGGGGTATTGTTGGGCTAGTGTTGGGCCGGGTGTAGCATAAAAGGACTTAGGCTTTTATTTATGTTTAAGGTGTATAAGGTATAAGTGGGCTTTCCCGGGCCCACTAAGTTGGTACGGGTGGGCCTACTTTTGGCAATTTAGGTTTTCGGGTTTGGTTTTTGATGCTTTTTTCAATGCCTCATCCCGGGGTTGACTTTGAGTTTTTGACTTTTGTTGACTTTGACTTTGTCTTTTTGACTTCTCACGGTCTTTCCGTTCTCGTGCTCGGTTTTGTCGTTTTGGCTTTTATTTTTGTCCTTTTCTTGGATATCCATTACCTGCATAATACAAATGCAAAACATAAAAATACAATGAATTTTTGGTACGTTTTTAGTCATTTAAATATGATTTTAGTGGTCAAAGGTATGTGTAATTAAACACATACCAAAATCCCCCATACTAAACTATTGCGTATCCTCACGCAATGCTATAAGTAAGCACTTAGAAAACTAAGACTCTTAATCCCCTTGGCTAATTACCTCAAAAAGTAGCTAAGTGTTCATCGAGGGGAATTAAAGAATCAAGAGTTTAGAGAAGCCCAATTTTTAACATTTTTAAAGATATACCCTTATTCTTAATATTTTTGTATTTTTCTCTTTTTTTAGCAACTAATTAACATTTTTGACTTTCGTTATTTTCATAACCGTTAGGGATCATAGAACAAGATGCATTTCGATCTGAAAATGCCCCAAAAAGGATAAATTCATCGTCCTTGACTTTTCACTTGCTCCAAACCAAGCTTAGAACGAAATCACCGTTAAATATCAGTTAAGATGCTAACACTACTCATATTAACACAACTCAAATTTTGCCACGTGGAACTTTTCCATTCCTGACAATTTATTATATATTAGTGAATGTGCTATTTTGAATTTCAACCATGGATCAACGTTTTGCAAAATTCTATGTTTCACGTTCCACCCGAGAATAATAAGTTTGAAGGCGAGATCATCCCATGTAGCGACTTTTGTCTCCATCAGTCACATCCCCAACCATTGCGGCTAAGTGACCATGCTATTTTGACACCCCATAGAGACTATTATACGGACCACGGACCTTTAGGTTTTAAAAAACTCATAGTTACCCGTATATAACCTAGCTATATACAAAAACTTAAAATGAATTAGTCAGAGTTCAAAAGCATATTTAAATTTACCAAAAAGAGATCTATTTATTAAGTCAAACTTAATATTAAACATAACATTGATGCAATTGTAACCCTCGACCTTTTAGAAGGCTAGAACATCAGTTGTAAGCCGACAAGATGCAGCAAACTTTTATCAGTCTCGGATTATTATTCTTACTATGAGCTTTCTTTAGAAGGCTGTAACATCGGTTGTGAGCCGACAAGATAAAACAAACTTTTATCAGCCCACAGTTTATAATTATTATTTGTTATATTTTTTTTTCATTTTTCATCATATATATATATTTTTTTTTACTTTATATAGAGAAGACTTCTTTTTGAAAAATTCAAGTATAAGTTTGAACTAAGACTAAAAATTTTGCTATATACTACATAAAAATTGTTGATTTAAGTTTAATCTCCAAAAATAGCACGTATAATTAGTCCGGTTAGGAGCTTATGGGAGAAAAAGCCACAAATTACATACATGAGCTCTTAAGATTTTTAGCTAATCCTTGTTTAGCAATCCAACTCATAAATTAAAACTCTATCATTTTCGTTCTCGTGAAATTTTTGCGAACGCTTAGCCTTAAAGGTTAAGGAACAGGCTAGAGCACAGACATGCCGATTGATCAAAATTCTTCTTATTCTACCCAGTAGGAAAGTCAAAATTGTGACAAAACACTTATTTTATTTTTGAAATTTTTTAAATTTTTTCATTTTTTATGGAATTTTGGTGTAAAAACCGGAGATTATGCGAAAACAACGACTGTAGGCACAATCAAATCGATAGATCCCCCATACTAGAATTAAACATTATCCTCATTGTTTTTTTAGAAAGGTCTCTACATAAATCTTAAGCCGTTTATTAAGTATACTTAAAAGTATAAACATAGTCGGAATAATTAGGATATTGATTTCCAAAATAGAAGCCTAAGGATTTGAAGCTCTTGTGATCGAAGGACAAAACCACGAGCACGAGAGGCTTCAAAAATCCAGGACAATCCTGGACAATCACAAAAAACACAAGCAAACAATAATGGAAAGAGGCATACCATCTCACAACAGAAAACACTTATTCTTTACTACATAATATAACTACGGATAAGCAAGGTTCCTCCCACGAAGGCCATCTTGTTTTTAGGGTCACACTAAGCTTTGACCGCCCACCTAAGACCCCGAATTCAATTGACCTAGGAAGGTTTTGAGATTCCAGGGCAACCATTAGGTGTACGTCCCCTCCAAAGTAGTGCTTAATTTGATGACCGTTCACCTTAAAGTTTGGCCCGGAGTTTTGAGATAACTCAACGGTGCCATATGGAAAGACATGGGCAATGGTGAACGGTCCAGACCAACGGGATTTTAACTTGCCAGAGTCTTTATTATATTTTTTTCATTTTTCATCATTTCAATTTTTTTTATATATAGGGAAGACTTCTTTTTGAAAAATTCAAGTATAAGTTTGAACTAAGACTAAAATTTTTGCTATATACTACATAAAAATTATTGATTTAAGTTTAATTTCCAAAAACAACACGTATTATTAATCCGGTTAGGAGCTTATGAGAGAAAAAGCCACAAATTACATACATGAGCTCTTATGATTTCCAAATAATCCTTGTTTAGCATCCAATTCATACTTAACTCTATCATTTTTCGTTCTTTGCGAATTCCGCGAATGCTTAGCCTAAAAATTAAGGAATAAGCTAGAGCTCAACACGCTCGATCGGGTCAAAATTTATTCTTATTCTACCCAGCAGGAAAGTCAAAATTGTGATAAAACACTTATTTTATTTTTGAAATTTTTTCAATTTTTGGACAAAATCACAATATTTTTAAATTTTGGTGGTAAAAAAGGGATTACGTGAAAACAACGACTGCAGGCATAATCAAATCGATAGATCCCCCCATACTAGAATTAAACATTGTCCTCAATGTTTTAAGAATGGTCTCTACGTAAATCCTAAGTCGTTTATTAAGTATGCTTAAAGATAGACGTTAGTCGATTAGATTAGGATATTGGATTTCCTAAATGAAGCTGGGGATTTGAAGCTCTTGTGATCGAAGGACAAAATCGCGAGCACGAGAGGCTTCAAAAATCCGGGACAATCCTGGACAATTACAAAAACACAAGCAAACGAGAATGGAAAGAGGCAAGACTCCTCACAACAAAAACACTTATTCATTACTACATAATATAACTAAGATAAGCATGGGGTGCCTCCCATAAAGCGCTTGTTTTGGTTCACTAAGCTTGACCCAATCCCTGAATTCATTTGTCCTTGGGGAAGGTTTGGAGATCCGGGATAACCAATTTTGGTACGTCCCCTCCAAAGTAGTGCTTGATTCAATAACCATTCACCTTGAAATTTGGCCCGGAGTTCTAAGATAACTCAACGGTTCCATATGAAAAGACGTGGGCAATGGTGAATGGTCAGGACCAACAGGTTTTTAATTTGCCCGAGAACATCTTCAATCGAGAGTTAAAGAGGAGGACTTGATCACCGACGTTGAAAACGCTGTTTTTGATCTTGGAGTCGTGGATCCTCTTTGTTTTCTCTTTATAGATCAAAGAGTTCTCATAGGCATGATCACGAAGTTCATTTAATTTCCGATTAGTTAACTTTTTGGTGATCCACCCGCGTCTCAAGGTCAAAGTTTGCATGCTTCAAGGCCCAGTAGGCTTTGTGCTCGAGCTCGATCGGTAGATGAGATGCCTTTCCGTATATGAGCTTATATGGAGTACACTCGGTGGGTGTTTTGTAAGCGGTATGGAAGGCCCAAAGTGCATCATCTAGTTTATCCGACCAAGAGGCACGGTTCTCGCCCACGGTCCTTTCAAGAATTCGTTTCAAGCCACGATTGGATACCTCAACTTGCCCACTTGTTTGTGGGTGATACGCGGTGGAGAGACGGTGAGTGACTCCATATTTAAGCATGACCTTTGCAAACTGGTCATTGCAAAAATGGGTTCCGCGATCACTTATGATAGTATGAGGGGCACCGAATCGGGCGAAGAGATATTTAAGAAATTTGCAAACAACTCGGGCGTCGTTGGGGGGGGGAGCGCTTTCGCTTCAACTCATTTTGACAAATAGTCGACGGCCACGAGTATGTATTTCTTCCCTCGTGAAGACGGGAACGGCCCCATGAAATCGATGCCCCAAACGTCAAAGATTTCGCAAACTTGGATGGAATTTTGAGGCATTTCATCACGTTGCAAAATTTTTCCTTGACGCTGACAAGTGTCACATCGGGTGACTAAGTCATGGGCATCTCGGTAAATAGTGGGCCAATAAAATCCTGAGTTAAAAACTTTTTTAGCGGTGTAGTTGGCATCGTAATGTCCCCCGGTAGGTCCACTATGACAAGCTATGAGGATATCAATAGCTTCTTGGCCTGCAACATACCGCCGGATCATTTGATCAGCACATATTTTGAACAAATAGGGGTCGTCCCAAAAGTAGTGTTTAACATCCTTGAAAAACTTGTTCTTTTGTTGGGACGACATCCCTTTAACAATGAAATTCCCCGCGTGGTAATTTTCATAATCAGAAAACCACGGGGTACTTTAGTCACCACGAAAAGTTACCTTATTAAGTGTCTCAAGAGGAAACTTTTCATTTATCTCCTTTGGGTCGAGCACATTTTCATACGGATTTTCTAATCGGGAAAGATGATCGGCTGCGAGATTCTCGGCTCCTTTTGTGTCAATTACTTTGAATCTGAACTCTTAAAGGAGGAGAACCAACCGGAGCAATCTCGCCTTGGAATCTTTTTTAGCAAAGAGATATTTTAGGGCGGAGTAATCCGTATACACTATGCTCTTGTTCAAGATGAGGTAAGATCGCAATTTTTCGAAGGCATACACCACGACTAACATTTCTTTCTCCGTTATGGTGTAATGCGATTTTGCCTCGTTCATTGTTTTACAAGCATAGTGTATAGGCCTAAAATGTTTTTCTTGACGTTGCCCCAAGACTGCACCTATGGCAAAGTCGCTTGCATTGCACATAAGCTCAAAGGGTAGGTCCCAGTCCGGGGCAATCAATATTGGAGCTTTGGTAAGTTTTTTCTTTAATGTTTCAAAAGCTTGAATACATTCATTAGAGAAGATGAACGGAGTATTTTTCTCAAGAAGATGAGTCATAGGTCATGAACTTTTGGAAAAATTCTTAATGAACCGTCGGTAGAAACCGGCATGACCGAGAAAACTCCGAACACCCTTGACGGTGGTGGGATGAGGTAACTTAGCAATCACATTAACTTTGGCTTTATCAACCTCAATCTCATTTTTGGAAATCTTATGGCCAAGGACAATTCCTTCTTTAACCATTAAATAACTCTTTTCGCAATTAAGACAAAGATTGGTGTCTTCGCACCTTTGAAGCATCTTGTCTACATGAGAGAGGTAATTTCCGAATGAATTCCCAAAGACTAAGAATTCGTCCATGAAGACTTCCATCGTTTTTTCGATCATATCATGAAAGATAGCCATCATACACCTTTGGAACGTGCCCGGTGCATTACATAAGCCAAAAGGCATGCGACAGAGCTAGTGAATTACATGGATACTTTCTTACATCTTAATTTGAAGACCATGTTTGAGCATCATCTTGAAGAAAATGAATGGAAAAATCAACAAGGATTAGTTAAAGTGCTGAACTGGAAGCTTTATGATTCTTGTAGAGTTCATTATGTGACAATGCTGAACATACTTTATTATATGTTGGTTGAGAAGATGTATCCACTTACAAAGCACACACTACATCAGATGTTCAATGATGTGAAGCTCCAAGTTGATTATGAGTGTGAAATGGCATTTGAGCTTCTTAGATTGGTCAAGAAACAGCTTAAGGAAGGCTATATACCTCAATGAAGTGTTTGGAAGCATCCTCCGGGTGATTATGAAGCTTTTATTAAAGAAACTTGAGATTTTAAAGATAAATATTAAGTTTAGGGGAGGATTGTTAGGATTAAAAGCCTTCTTGAAGTTACTGCTGCTAAGTTAATGTTGTTGGTACAAAAGTTACTACTGTTGGTGTTGAAAGTTAATGTTGCTGGTATAAAATTTACAACTGCTAAAAGATTACAACTGCTGAAAGGACAAAGACTGCTCAGAGAAAAGATAAAGATTGCTTTTAGATGTGTATGAGATAATTTTGTAAAAGATATGTATAAGTTATTTGTTTAGAAGATCATGATAACTTAGGAAAATATTGTAATCCCATTAGGACTCCTTGGTGTATAAAAGGAGGTCCTAGGGTATAGAATTCTATGTATAAAAAACAAGTCATTCATAGAGTTATTATAGCTTCAAGGTTTTGTAACCCTAATACTAGTTAGAGTATTCGTATTAATATATTGAAGCTTTTGTTTGTTAATCTGTGTGTTCATTAGTATTACTATTTCATTGAAGAATTCTTCTTATATTAAAGATTAGATTCCGTATAATCTTTAGTATTATCAAACAAGGTTTCTATCATGTTTGTGTAGGATTTATCGTGCATAACTAAATCTTACACAAGCTAAGGAATTCAAGATCCATTGAAGTAGGTTCAACAATAGTTACTATCTTTCTGATTGAATCGTCGATTCATTTACTGGACCGAATCGATATCTAATTGACACAAGCTTGATTCGTATATAATCTTGCAAGTTACCTATCGCAGAGCTATTTAAGGTTGACTCTGGAAGGATTTCCATTTGTCACTGTGAATACTAAAGAGCATCACTCTGAATGTTCTAGAAAAATCACAAAGATAATGCGTATGACTCTTGTTAACAGCTTGTGAACTTAATGGTGTTCAACAAGTGTTTGTCATGGAATGTGTCCTAAGGAGATTTATTTTTTGATCTCTTAGCTCTAGACTCAATTTGTGCGTTTTGGTTTTAGTAATCAGAGGCTGGAGCAGACTACCACTTATTCAATATCAACTAACTCGAAGTGAGAAAGTCAATAGAAGTCATGTGTATCTCCGTGACAAATGAGACAAGTATCTATTGAGAGAAACTTGAATGGCTGGGAAGGGTTGTGCAGTGCATCACTGGGTCCATGATGTCTTGTCTTTAATACTAGAATTCATCTTTGTGAATCTGATAGATTATGTATTGACCCAGTTTCTGCCTAAAGTGTGTGGAGGGCTTCTTTCTTTTCACCCTTTATCCATACATTTCTTTTTCATTCTTCAAACCCTTCAATTGTTACCAAGACGTCATTTATAACACCTTGTTGTAATTGTTCCAGTGTTAGCTCAATCTTAGTCGGCATTATTCTCATTTTCATTCATCTCCAATCATATCTAAGGACTGCTATTTCTAACTACAGAGTGTCCTTGGGTAGATCCCTCTGGTTCTGGTTGGATCATAGGACTAATACCTAACCTAATCACCTTATGACTTCAGAATCGTCGTGAATTAAGATGTTGTTGGGTATAAGATCGTAACCATAAAACCTTTTTCGAAGAGTATAAAGCACTTTGAGTCGATTAGATCACTTATTACTTTCAAGATCACATTTTAATTATATTTCTCCCTTTATTTAAATACTAATGTATTTAGTCTTTGAAATACCAAGTGATTAAAATTTGTCATGAAAATTCTGTGTGGAGAAAATATTATCAGCATGAATTATGTGGAACTTTAATTCTTGCTCCCCTTCAATTTTACATATGTTTGACATAAAAAAATGATACCAAGTTGTAAAATGAATCTAAAATTGAGGTAGAGACAGTGTTGAGCACACAATTTTGAAAGATTATGAATTCTCATTGAAGAATTCTTGAAAAATTATGCTCACACACTGGATCATCTTATAACAAATATTCTATTGTTACTTGTCATTATTATTACCAGTTTGTTATTAAGACCAGCTTAAATGTTTTGAATACCCAAAGCATTTAAAAAGAGTATCCAAAAGCATTAAAACATTTGTTTTTCGAAAAACTCCCCCTCAAAAATTGAACCAGTTATAATATTCTCGTCTTTTAAATCACTGTGAGGGAAGGAGTGTTGAACACACAATTGTGAAAGATTTTGAATTTTCATTGAGAAATTCTTCAAAAATTGTGTTCAACTCTTTGAAAAACATATGTTAGAAGACTTCTCTTCTAACTCTAAGGGTAAGTGCACTTATGCGTACACTATCCTTTTTCTTGAGCATAAGACTTTGAATGTATTATAGAAACTACTCAAGACCGAGAAAATTGCTTTTCTCGTTGTTAGGATAAGTTGTCTTTATAGATAAACTTTCCTTTATTTGAAGTCCGGGTTATGTACTGTTTTGAACATAAGCCATTGTCATTAAGTCTGAGTTACAGTCTGAGGTAACTATAAGTCATAAAGAAAAATTAGAATGACATGTTTTGAAACTTTTAAACTCTTGCTCAAACTTCATTTACACACCCGTGTCAATGTTAATCGACAATTATAGGTAAGTAAATGTTATCGATTCCAAGAGACATGTCGAGAAGATTCTTTTTGGTATTTTTGATTTTTTGATTTTGTATTTGCTTTTTGAAATTTTATAAATTTGTATTTGGTTTTATAGGTTTTATATTTATATATACAAAAATTAAAATAAAACAATATAAAATAAAAGTCAAGAAGTAAGTA
>BQNB010032155.1:0-11570 GCA_026074375.1 Tanacetum coccineum
CCCCTAAGAGTATATTAAATGCTTGTGAAATACCTTAAGAGGGATCAACCATATAAGGGGGTAAGGTAGTATGAAGACTGTTGTTCCCTTAGACATGTCTACAACGATAAAGACAAAAGCTGGTTTTCTAAAGCCTAATGCGCACATTCATCAACAAGAAGAAACAGTAATAGGATCTACAATTCAAATTTCATGCAATCATAAGCAAATACAAAAGAGGGTTTAGCCTCGCATGTTATAATAAAAGCAAGAAGATAAATCAATCACACAACACATAGACATATTGAATGATTAATGATAAATAACCTTACTTGAATTAAAACATGGATCCAAGGTAATACAATAGGGTTTTGAGGCCCTAAAAATGACCTATGAAGCTGCTACAAAGGCTAGGGTTCATCTCCCTAAAGTTATACAAAGTTACACCACTTGAAACCCTAAAATCAATTTTAAATTTATAGAGATATTGATGCGACGGCGTTGCTTTGTACTCCTAACGCCGTCACCACGTAGATGGTTCTAGATCTACTATAAGCCGGCCACGTCCTGACGCCGTCGCTAAATCTCTGACGCCGTCACCATGAATGTCATGACGTCATCGCTTTATGGTTGCGACGCCGTCTCCAGGCTCTGAATGAATAATTCTTCATGGTTCTTGGTGTAGAGTCCTAGTCTTGTCCGTTTCTTCTCCAAATGAGCCCAAGTCACGTGTATTTCCTCCAAATGTCATACAAGTGCTAAAAACCTGAAAACAAGAAATTAAGCACATAACATTGGCATATTTGCATGATTTAGGGGGTTAAATAACCCCGAAATAGTGTATAAAATGATACCTCATCATCTGCTATTATGGCAGATGCAGTTGGAGTCTGAAGAACTTAAGGTGCTTGAGCAGCCAAAACAATTCTTGGAGCAGCTGACGGTTGACCACCAATATAATCATCAAACATAGCTTCAAACAGTAAATCCAATTCATGTTCAGTTGGTTTTTGAGTTGTTATTATTGACGAACCATAAGTAAGGTCGAGTCCTGAACTGATTTGTCTAGAAGTCATGCTATGAAGCTCGGGTTTTGAACTGTGTTGTTCAAAAGCCATAGCTGAAAGCTCATCAAATGTCACATTTATTGTCTCCATGATTTTCTTTGTCCTTAGGTTGTAAACACGATAAGCACAAGAATTAGCAGAATAGCTAATGAATAAGCCTATATAACCTTTTGCACCAAGCTTCCCAATGTCTTCACGATCATTCTTAGGATAACATAGAGCCCTAAATACCTGTAAAAAGGAGATATCCGGTTTTTTGTCGTTAATAAGCTCATATGGAGTTTTTCCAAATCGACGATGAATGATGGAGCGGTTTTGAGTGTAGCACGCAGTAGCAATTGCTTCAGTCCATAAGAATAACAGAGCACAAGAAAAAATTAACATTGTTTTAGTTGCCTCCACTAACGTTCAGTTTCTTCATCCCACGACTCCATTTTGTTGAGGAGTTCTCACAGAAGAAGATTGGTGAGAGATGCCAACACTATCAAAGTATTCTTTAAGCACTTGATTCTTGAATTATGTGCCATTGTCGGTTCTTACAATAATGACTAGAGCTTGTAAAAGGACTTGAATTCTCTTCAGGAAAGTCTTAATCACTTATGGTGCTTCATCCTTTGATCTGAGAAATTGAACCCACGTGTAACGAGAGTAGTCATCTACTATCACCAGATTATACCGCTTTCCATTTATGATTTCAACTCTCATTGGACCACACAAATCCATATGAAGCAAATGTAATCTCTGCTTTGAATTTGTAACAAGTTTGGGTGGGTGAGATGCCTTTTTGCTTTTTCCTTGCTCACTTAAGGGAAAAAGATATTCTTTGTTATATTTGAATTTTAGAAGACCGGTGACAAGATCATTTTTAGCAAGGTAATTTATGATGTCAAAGTTAAGGTGGGATGAACATTGATGCCATAACCAAGACTTGGTAGAAGTAGCATGAGCCATGAGGCAAATTGGAGAAGTAGAGGCCATTTTATGGAGATTGATGGTTTAAAGGTTTGTTGTACAATTTCCTTTCAACAGATCAACTCCTTCTAAATTTCTGACAAAACATGTTTTCCTTCTGAAAGCGACCTCTAGATCTGAATCACAAAATTGCCCAACCGAGAACAGGTTGTGCCCCAAGCCTTCAACTGAATAAACCTTGGTAATTAATATATTTCCCCATTTAAGATCACCATAACCTAAAATTGCAGCAGTATGACCATTTCCAAAGCAGATGGTTCCCAAGAACTTCCAAACAAAATTTATGAGAAGATTCAGATTTCCTGTCATATGTTTTAAACATCCCGATTCTACGCACTATAAACAAATTTGGACGACCTGCCAAAGAAAACGTTAAATTTGGAAACTGTTTGCTTATAGGTTCCTGAGCGTTATCAGTACAAGCATTATCACTTTTAGAGCTGTTAGATTAACACTGAGATTAACTGGTTGCAATTATTTTTCCTTTAAGGTTAAAATTCTTCCAGTTGGTGACCACCTAAGGTAATATCTAGGTTTATTAGGCTTAGGTAAAGCAAGTCTTTCTTTGGACCTTACCTTTTTAGGTTTCTTGGCATGTGGCTTATGTTTCTTTTTGTTTGCAATATTTGTAACATTAGCACTGTGTATATCAGTACGAGAATTCATGTCATTCACATAATTAATCACACAAACATCATGCTTAGAAGTAATTAAACATTGATTACACATAGCACCACCAACTTCAAATTTATCATTCTAAATAGCAAGCTTAATGTTATTACATTCAAATTACATATGTTTCTTATTCTTAGATAGCAGTAAATTCCTATGGTGTTCTTCTACTTCAACTTTTTTATTCTTGATGTAACTACTCTTAGACGCAGAAGGGACCCTATCATTCTTTGTATTGCTCCTAGGTTGTGATCGTCTGGTCTTAGTTGTGTTGTCTACTCCTTTAGAAGAAATATCAATTGAATTAGGATTTACATTTTCCTAAGAGATGACATGAGGTTGTGAAGTAGTGATCGGTTTTGTCCTAATGCTTGCTGTAATAGTTGTGTTAGGCGTAACATTATCTATCCTAGAAGTCTTAGAAGGATTAATCCTAAACATTCCCGGGGCAATCACATTGATATTTTTCATAACTTTTGATTCTCGAGTAGAAGGTGCCGAGTTTGAAGTAACTAGGTTTGACAAAGCATTCGACTCACCAACCTTGGGAATAACCTTTGAATTTGGAAAAGGAGTTACAGAATATTGTTTTGATTTGGAAGAAGAAGGTGGTTTTCCCAAGATTGATTGCTTTGTAAACTTAGTATTCACACTCGTACCTTTGGTGATGTCCTTTTGTTCAGAAACCTTATCAAATAACTGAGCTCTTAACTTAGCTTTTTTATAAATCGTATTAAGTAATTTTTCTTGCAAAGAGTCATTTATTATTTTGGTTTGAGTTTGAGTCACATTGATAGAGTCGAACAGGTTCTTATATGTGGTTTTGAGATGAGCATTTTCTTTAGCATAATTCAAAACCTGAAACTCTAATTCCACGTTCTCATTTGACAGTTTTTGAGACAAAGGATTAACGGTATCTGATACACATGGAGTATCCTCACTTTTACCCTTTTGATCTCCTAATTGAGCTTGCAACCGTTCAATCTTTTGTTGCATGTCTTTATAAGCTTTATCATACGAAATTTTGTCATATTTGCACTCTTCACATTTTTTGTACCAATCATTCTAAAGTTTAGCATATTCATTCTCCTTTTGAATGATATAATTTTCAAATTGATCTTTCGTACGTTCAAGCTCAATCTGGAGATCGAATGTTTCAACAACAGTAGGATTTTGCACAATAGACATAATATCTTGACTGACAACTGCTCTCAAGAGACGCTCGATTTCAAATTCCAAAGACTTGTGCTTAGCAATAGATTCATCAGCTTCGTTTGCAAGAGATTTGAAGTCTCGAACAAATTTAGTTACTTCCTTCAAAAATTGTATTTTGAAATTTTGAACTCCAACATCAACTTGGTTAACGATAGGGTGAATTTCATCTTTTACAATTTTAAGAAGCTCTTGATGAGCAGAAGACGACCAATTATGTATATCTAAAGTCATTTTTTGTTTTACAACACGTTGAAGAGTCACAATGGTACTTTTTACCTCATTTAGAAATTTCCGAGCAACACTTGAAGAAGTATCATCCAAAAACTCTTCATTTGGTATTAAAATGGATTTGGAAACCAAATTAGAAACACTGGCCATTTTAGAAGTATTTGAAAAATATAACTCTTCACGTGACTTGGCCTTCTGAGAAACAAAAACCTTTGAAAGTCGATTAATCTTAGCATAATTTTCTAGTTTTATTTCTTTGTTGAATTGTTACATTTTTAAACGACTCTCTTGAGCAAGTTGTAGTGTTTCCTCCGAATCATACACAACAGGAGGATCATGCTTTTCTAATAATATTTTGCCATTATACAAACTCTGTTGTTTCTGCTGAGCTTGCTTGAGATAAAAGGGATTTTGATAACCTAAAGCCATTTTCTGTTCAGTGTGGTAAAACGAGTCTGGCTTAAGTGAAAGCATATGCATCGTTTGAATTGATTGACCCGTTTTTACCAAATTGTTATCTAATTCCTTTATCTTGTTCTCAAGTTGGATTTTTTATCAAGAAGCTCGTCTTCGCGTATTTTGAAATCAAACTTCAACCTTTTCTTTTCTTCTTGAAGAGAAGAAACAGTTGATTTTTCTTTTGAAAGCTGGTTATTTAAATTTGCAATTTCCTCATTTAAAGTCATTATCGTTTTAGCAGAACTAGAGTGAAGTGTGTTTATCTTTTTAGTAAGACATTGCTCTTGATAAACAGACTTTTGATAACACCTTTCAAGTTTGTCATATTTTTCTTGATTGATTTCAAAACACTTTTCTTGATTTTTATATCTAGCAAGCTCTGTGGTCAAATCAGCATTTATTTCTTTTATTTTGCGATTAACCGTGTTGACTTTCTCAACTTCTATGGCTAAAGTATTATATAATGATTCAAAATAAGCACGTGTTTCCTCAACAATAGCAAGATGTTGTTCTACTGTTCCCTTAGTTTGTTCCACACTAGAAACCACAAAGATAACATTACTATTATTCTGTAGTGCTTGGTGTGGTTCAAGAATGGGCTCGAGTAGCTTAGTATACTACTCCTCTTGTGTAAACATATTGAATATATCATTATTATAGCAATTTTCATAATGGTGTACCTCAGCTAATCCGTCTGAATCATAGACAGGAGCTTTGTCAGTCTAAGTACCCAATGTCGATGCTTGCTGCAAATTAGCCATCAAAATGCAGTTTGAATTGACTTCCTCAATCTCTTCAAGATCTCCTGCAGCAACCATGAAATCAAATTCCTTAGCTTGAAGTTGAATCTCTGCCTCTTCCTTTTGAGCAATCAGCAACTAAGTCTAAAGAAAAGCAACATCCCCTTTTCTTGGCTTTGCAGTGCAGTTCCTTGCAAAATGACCCAATCCTCTGTAGTTATAACACCTTATCTAATTGCCATTATTCCCATTTGCATTACCCTCAGCCCGTGCGGCTACAACATTACCATACCCACTCTGATTTGCATTCGGATTAGCAATCCCTGGAATAACAATAAGCCTGTTCTAATTTACAACATTCTAAACACCCGGATTCTGAACTGCATTCTGAAAAACCTGATTCCTGACATTCTGTACTACATTATTCCCATTCAGATTCCTAACATACTTCCCATCATACTGTCTAAACTGATTCCCATCATTACCTCTAACCATCTGCATCTGTCTGTCTTAACCTAAATTCATACCCGGTTGTGCAATCTGCCTATTACGAGGGTTTGATGAAATTATCTAGTTGTTGTTGGTTGGTGTTGAGTAGTTTAGTTTGAATGATTTAGCCATTAAAATAAGTGCCATGTTCATTGCAGTTGTAGGATTTGTATTGTCTTTGGGATTTGGCAATAGTTGTTGCATGTAGTTAGTGTTGAATGATGGTTGTGGGATGAAGTTGTTGTTGGGTGGTGGTTGCTGCATGTAGGTAACCTGTGATGGCTGGTCTTGGTGAAACACTGGATAGTTGTATGGATTGTTGGAATTTACCATTAGTGCCAAAAGATCATGTGTTTTTGCAAGTCATTCTGCCCTTAGTTCATTTACCTCTGCCTGATTGTATTTCAAGAAATCACACAACTGTGTGTAATCTGCAGTATGCAGGTCCTTTGTTTGGTGAACAATGGTAACATGTCGACTCTATTTTGGTTGTAGGTTGTTTAGAAACTTGAGATTGCTGGCAATCTTTTCTGGAAAATGTTTGTTTCTTTTGAAGTCATTCATTAACTTTGAGAAAAGATGATAGTAAGACTCAATCGATTCCACATTAGTAGAAGTAAACGTTTCCCATTCATTAAACAACTTAGCCTTTTTCTCTTGGATTACAATATCAAAACCTTTCATCGTTTGTTGAACACGTAACCAAATTTCCTAAGCAGTTTCACAACTATCAATAGCAGCATAGATGTCTTCAGGAAGACCCATGAGAATAGTCTGAATGGCTTGATCATCAGCTTCCATTTGCTTTACTTCTTTTTCAGTAAGTTCATCATCAGTTCGCTTATGAAAAGTTTCAGCAACTAGAACTTCACAGTCTGGATCACCTGGTTCAGGAATCATTCGTCTGACATATAGACCATGCATAATGGAATTGTAGATTAACTTTCCATTTGGCTTACTCTTTGCATAACGAAGAAGACAATAAGACCATGGAACATAGTTGTCTTTGTTTAGCATAGGTGGACGTTTTCGGAACCAACAACATAAATGTCTTGTTGAGTCGACATTACAAAAGTTATGTGAAATGATATAGAATGATCGATTTAGTGATTAGTAGTTATGAGAATGAAATTCTAATTCATGAGATTTTACAATTTTATGATTAAACCGAGAAAAGAAGTGAGTCTTTCACCGGATTTTACAAATCAAGAAGAAACCGTGAAAAGAAGTCAAAAAGAAAATTTTTTGATTTTACCGAAAATGGTTCAATCGAAATTGGTATAATGTATGGACCAAAAATGAAATTCGGTGAAGTTAACCGAAATTGGTATAATTCGCCTAATAGAACTGAAAATGGTACAATTCGCCTAAAATCTTGTATAATTCGCCTAAGCCAGAGTATAATTCGCCTAGCTTTGTGGTATAATTCGCCTAAGCCAATTTGGTATAATTCACCCAATGCAAATGGTATAATTCGCTGTATAATTCACCCAATGCAAATGGTATAACTCGTCGTATATTTCACCCAATGCAAATGGTATAATTCGCCGTATAATTCACCTAGTGTAAAAAGTACAAGTTTTCAAACACGAAAAAGACACACTTTTTGGTGATTTCTTTTGCACAAATAAGCAATCTAAGAAAATCTTAACATAAAAACACAAACTTTTTTATTTTTGAGACGGAAATTTTTTCACCTTTTATGAAGATTTTCGAACCAAAGTAAGGTAAAAAAATTTATAAAGACCTTTTTTTTATCAAGAAGAAACTACTAATGAAAGAAACTAGGCTTTAGCAAGAAAATAAGCAAGAAAAATACTAAAACACATAACCAAATAAGCTCAAAATAAGCTTGAACAAGCTTTAAAAATCATGACTTTTTCTATGAAATAAGCTAAATAAAACCTCATATACCACTAATTACTCCTTGGCTCTTGATACCACATGTTAGCCTACATCTTTCACATATTATCACACACGAAAATATAAGAGATTGTAGAGAGAGAGAAGTTTTAGAGAGATAAAGAAAAGGAGAGAAAAGGAAGAATGGTTGATTACTAGAAAGAGAGAAATGAGAACCGACACCCTTCCTTGAAAGCAAGGAAAGGTATTTATAGTACAAGTAAGTAAGTAACCCTATGTTAGGTCGTTTGGCCTTAATGGACCAATCTAATAGGCTTTAGCACGATACATAGGCCCAATTAGCTTAAAGACATTCCTGTAACTACGTTTTCCTATACAAGGATCGAAAAATATAATGACCATCACTTTACATAAAAACATGGCTAACAATCTCCCTCTGAGGGGTGGTCATTAAACATATGGCTTCACATCTTGTGACGTCTTGAATCTTGGAGCCTTGTGTTCTTGGGAATTCTTTTAAACTTTTTTCCGCATGCTTGTGATCTTGGATCTTGAACTTTAACTTGATATCTTGATCTTAAACCTTGAGATAATCTTGGATAGTTTTTTACTGGAACACTTCTGAACCAACATACTCATCCTTTGACATCACTTGAAGGCTGACAGTCTTCCTCACCATAGACCTTGTGACCTGATCTATTTGAAATCATATACTTGACGTTCTTTGAGGAAGTTCTTGTTTATCAGAGCTTGCGAACGTGTATCTTTGAAATTCATAATTGTCTTCAAGTTTTGATTAATGCCTTGAATGTATCCTTGATCTTTGAGAATGAGTATGTGGCCTTGACTGTAACTTGGCTGGACTATGGTAGTTACGCCATTGACTAGTCATGCATGTTTAAGTTTGTAATAAACAACATATATAGATGAATATGTCTTTGTCATTTCGTCAATTTTAGGTTATGATAACCACCGGTTCCCCATTTTATAGTATAAATACTATACTTGTGATCAGATAGGTTCAAAGAACCTTCTTGACAGGGTTTCCAGCTTAAAGTTTTAGATCCTTGTAGAATACTAGTAATCTTATGATCAAACCAAGAACAAGAGTGAGATGTGGGTTGTGATGTTAGAGAGAGATTGGATGGAAAAAATGGATGAATTGTATAAAGATGGAATATGGAAAAATGGAACAACCAACCCTCTCCTAGGCTAGGAGAGGGGCTTATATAGTACCTATAGTGGCCGGCCCATGGGTTCTAATGGGCTTCCCATGGGTCTTAGGCCGGACTAGATTACTAATCTAATCATTACATAAACTACGAGCTAAGACTGTTACAACTTGGAAGTGATCGACACTTTTTGTGTTTCCAACAATCTCCCCCTAAGGGAGGTCACTCCAATTTACAAAACTTTAAACCTAGCATACTATGCTTCATCTTTAGTCTTTAGCTCGTACTCTTGACTTTCTCTTGAGAATATGTTGTAGTGATCATTGACTTCTGGATTGAGTTTGTTCCTTGAACTTGTATTTGACATTGTGATCTTGAGCGACTTGAGATCATCAACCAAGCATAATCTCTTCGCCATCTTGTAATTTTGCCATCTTGTGGACTTGCGACTTCTGGACCGACATGCTCATACCTTTCTTGATTTGTTGATTTGGAAAGCTTTAATGTTGCATCTTTCTTGAAATTCTTTAACTTTAACACTTCGTCACTTCGAGAAAGACGTTCGGTATCAGAGTGACGGAAACTTCTTTGAACTTCTTTGACTTTAATACTTCGTCACTTCAAGAAAGACGTACGGTATCAGAGTAGCGGAAGTCTTGAAACATGTACTTGAGCTTTCATGATGTCTTTATGTTTTGTCGGTCGGGTATGAGCATGTGGCTATGGATCTTGTGAGCCAGCTGGAATCAGGGACCTCCACCGCCATTTTTAAATAGCCTGCATAAAATAGTTAGCAGTAAAGCGGGGGGACAAATATGGCTTTGTCATTCACCCAGGATTGGTTGGAGAAACCTTCAGATCCGTGAGGATCGACTTGTGATCAGATAGATTCAATTTAAGAAGAATCTTCTTGACAGGATTTCCAGCTGTAGTATTGAATCTTTCTAACACATAAGTATTAGATTCATCGTACTCAGCATGTTCTCATTATCGGAACGTCTCAAAGCAGACAGCACGATAAGAGTGAACCAGTGAGTTACTATCTCACCGATTGATATAGAAAATTGATTTGAAAATCAATCGGTGTATCACTTACAAAATTGTTTTTGTGACACACCGAGAGTGTTTATCATTTCAAAAATTCATTAACAACCGTTGATCCATTTCCTGGAACAAGTTTGATTCTTATAGAATCGCACCATCGTTTCTTTCCAGTTGTCACAAGTTTGATTCATAAAGAATCGCACAAGTTACCTACCATGAGCTTGTTTGATGTTGGCTCAAGCAGGATTTCCATCTTCATTGTGAATACCTAAGTATCACTCGGATGTTCTGGCAAAATCACAAGGATCTTGCGTAGGACTCTAATGATATTACTTGATATTCACATTGTGTGAGATAACAAGCTAAATTATGACAAGTGTCCTAATGAGATTAATGGATGATCTCTTTTGGCTCTAGACTCAATAGTGCACTTTGATTTTAGTGATCGGAGGCTGGAGCTGAGTGCCACCTTTTCAATATCAACTAACTCGGAGTGAGAAAGTCAATAGAAATGAGTGTATCTCCGTGAGTTTTGAAACAAAGTCTTTCCGACTTTGAGTGGCTGGGAGGGGTTTGTGCATAGCGTCACTGGGTCCATGACTGTCTTCAATGTCAAACAACACCTAAGTGTTTCTGACAGCATATGTATTGACCCGGTTTCTGCCTAAGTGTATGGAGGGCTTCTTTCTTTTCACCCTTTATCCTTACATTTCTTTTTCATTCTTCAACCCCTTCAATGCTTACCGAGACTTCATAACTAACACCTTGTTGGGTTTGTTCCAGTGTTAGCTCCATCTCAGTCGGCATTATTCCCGATTCTCACTTTTTCTCCTTTTTAATCATACCTAAGGACTTCTACACTAACTAGTGGATATCCCTGGGTAGATCCCTCCGGTTCTGGCTGGATCATGGGATTTGAATACCTATACCTAACCACCTTATAACTCCATAAAATTAAGTACATGGTCGGTCTTTTAGGGTATTCCATCACCATTACAAACCAAAATCATTGAAAAATTCATTCAAAGTGTTTGATATAAATATCAAAAGGTTTACACTTTGAATGTTTTTAATCATCACTAAAAGCTCCCCCTTAACATGTGCATCATAATCGTAGTACATGCTAAGTGTGGAGTGCATTGAGTCCATTTTATTTGATCACTTCTGTCAATATACATTAAGTCCAGGTTAATCACATTTTCTCCCCTTATCCAAAATGTTAATCCCTTGATATTTTGGATATCAATTGATTAACCGTTCGAGGACAAAATGATGTATTCTAGCAAAATGGAACATATTATTGCTCCCCCTCAACTTTTAAGGGATTATAAGATGGTGCCGAGTACAATTATTTGAAAGATTTTGAATTTACTAAGAAATTCTTGTAAAATTTGTACTCGAGCACATCTTATTTTTTTACCAAAAATCTACACTAGTTATTAACATATTCACAAGATTATTATGTACGAGGTTTGACCTGAATGATGAGAACATCATATGATAGAATCATATGGTTCTTTTGTTGCAGTCGTAGGTCTCCTTCGTATAATCTCCCACCAACGAACATTTCGAAGATCCTCATTAACCTTCTTTCTTTCAAGAATATGTCGATTTGATCTTTCTCTGTCCAAGCACTCTTCGGCATTGCTTCAACTTTATTTCCAAGTTAT
>BQNB010032155.1:18519-53402 GCA_026074375.1 Tanacetum coccineum
TACAATCTTGTTCAATAGAAGTTGATATAGGTGAACCGGTTGGATCAGCAGGTCTTCGAGTAGCAATTGCAGGAACTGGAGAAACAACACATGGTGGAGGATTAAAGAACTCATCAAACATTGGTTGGAACAAGATATCATAATCATTCTTTGTTGGTGGGACATAAGGTGTTGAAGACGGAGGATTTGGCACGAGTCCTGAACTGAGTGTTCCAGGAGTCAAGAATTGAGGCCCGGGTCCTGAACTGAATTGTTTAGAAGCCATTGCTATGAGCTCATCAAAATCCACATGAATAGTTTCAGTGATTAGACGCCTTCTTTGAAGGAGCATAACCGACAAAGATTCCAATATCTGGTTTAGGTTGCAACTTGCCAAGATCTTCACTATCATTGGTGGGATAACAAAGAGCACCAAATACATGAAGATAAGATACGTCGGGTTTCTTGTTATGGAGAAGTTCAAACGGTGTTTTGTTGTGACGTTTTCGGATTAATGATCGGCTTTGAGTAAAACAAGCGGCCGCAACAGCTTCTGCCTAGAGAACTAGTGGAGCCTTAGAAAATATCAACATGGTGCGTGCAGCTTCCACTAAAGTTCGGTTCCATATTTTGACAACACCATTTTGTTGTGGAGTGCGAGCAACCGATGTTTGGTGTGAAATCCCGACATTTTCATAGTAATCTTTTAGGGTCTTATTGACAAACTCTATGCCATTATCGGTTCTGATATTTCGGACAATCGCATTGAGAGAAACTTGAATCATTTTGAGAAATTTAATCACGACCTCTAGAACTGCATTCTTCGATCTTAGAAATTTTTCCCACATAAACCAGGAATAGTCATTAACAATAATGAGTATGTATTTCCGCTCATTTATACTTTGAATCCTCATTGGTTCGCAAAGGTCTATGTGCAATAGATAGAGCTTTTCTTAAATTGAGTCTTCAGCTTTAGGTTTATGGGAGTGTTTCTTGCTTTTACCTAGAGCATAGGAGGAACATAAGTGATCCTTCTGAAACTTTAGTCTAGCTAGCCCGCCAACCAGTCCTTTTTTTGCCAGTGTTGTAATGTAAGCGAAGTTTAAATGAGATAACCTTCGATGCCATAACCAAGACTTGGTCTTTGACGCTTTCGACAAGAGATAAATGGGAGAGGATAACATCATATCTTCCAATGACAACGTGTATAAGTTTGAGCCCCTTGATCCCTTGAATAAATCAACACCTTCTATGTCACGAATATAGCAGGTGTTTACGAAAAGCTACCTCGAGATCGGAATCACAAATTTATGCTACAAAAAATAAGTTGTGACCTAACGTTTCCACATAGTAAACCCGAGAAATCGTAACGTTTCCCATCTAATAGTCTCCCTAGCCCATTTTCTTTGCAATCTGATCGTTACCAAATCTAACAGTACCTAAAAATTTATGAAAAAAGTTGATGAGCTGAAAGCGGTTTTCAATCATATGCTTGGAGCATCTAGAGTCCAAATACTAGAGAAAAATTTGGACAACCTGAAATTGACAAGAAAAGAAAATGAAGAATTTGAAATAGTGGATCCCCAATTTTTGTTGGGTACACAGATGTTAGAAGGCCTAGATCCTAAGATAGTAGGTTCACTGCTCAAATCTATCGATTTTGCAACTTTGGTTTTCCTACGGTATATCTTAATCTCTGGATTAGAAGTAGTTACTGATTTTAAAGTGGTTTCTTTAAGAGGCTCTACTTTTGTGTAGGTGATCCTAGTTAAAAGGCACGCATTTCCAACTATAGTAAAGGTCCTTCTTGTAGGTTTCCACCTATATCCAATATCAGTGAACACTTTACCAGTTGGTTTCCAAATATTCTTCTTTTTGCTCCACTTAGCAGATATAGATTTAGAACGCACATTCACATCATTAACAAATTCAAGAAAACACACATCATGATTTGCATCAAACATACATTGATTACATTTAACACACATTAATTCAGAATTCGCATTTAACATTGTATGCTTAACATTCGCATTACACACAGGTTCAATAACACGATTCTTTTTATTTGAATTAGCTTTAACGCTCCTAGGGTGGTCTTCTACTTTATTCTTCGGGTTGCTATTAGTTGTTCGCGAGATCCTATTATTCTTGGTATTATCTGAGGGCTGTGATCTGCTAGCACTAGTAGAACTCTTCATTCATGTAGAAGGCAACACAAGTTTGTTATAATCTTGTGTTTTGTGTGAATCTACCTGTTTTTGAGTGTTACTTGATGATGTGGCAGGTTCGGCAAACCTAACTTTCTTGTTTTTGTTCAATGGTGTGACAACAACCAATTTCTCACTAGGTTTTGTTAAACTAGGGCATGTATCTGTAACATAAACTAGCACCTCCTGAAGTCATTGAACATACATACAAGCAGAGTTTAAATCCTATCTAAAGGTCTGAGTGCTCTCGCGTGTTCGACTATTTCTCGAGAGTGCTTAATATAGTCTATGTGAGCATCCATGTTTTTCAATACTTTAAGAGCTAAAGGTTCTAAATCAAGCTTAAACATTCCGGGGGCAATAACCTTGGCATTATTTGGTGTGGCATCCTTTTCAACCACACTTTTTCCTTTTAAGCTCTCAATATGTTTCCTTAAATTAGCAATTGAGACGTCTTTTACGTCTAGCTTAGCTTGCCATTCATTTATTTTGAAAAATTCTAAAATTTCAGGAGCATTTTGACTGTTTAAAGATTTGTTATTCATAAAACTCTATTTTTTATGTTGTAATTTAGGTTCAAGATTAGCACTATGATTTTTAAGACATGAACATCTGAGTATAACTTCATCAATTTTTTTTTTCAACCATGTGTTCCTTTTTGGAAAGCTCAGCCTTAAGCACTAGATTCTCATTATATTCATCAACATAATCATGCTCCAATTTTGCATAATTAGTGAGGGTAGCAAGAGAATTTACACAGATGTGAACTATGCCTTGAGATAAGAGAAGTTTAAATAAGTGATCATTCACTTGTATCAACCGCTCACTTTCAAGATTATCATCCACAAGACATTTATTATTTGTAGGTAACACATTGATAGGTACAGAATTAGCATGCATCACAATATTTAATATCATGGGAGATAATATGGTCTAAGAGTCGATCATTATCAAAAGAAAGTTCTTTCTTTTAGATATAAAAATATTTCTTGTCTACAGAACATTGTTCAACAGCAACTTCCATTTGGTTAAAGACCGTTTTCACTTCAGTAAGGTCATTGTGAATACTATTTTCAAAATCTTTAAATGATGCTCGTAAAGAATTTATAAATGTAATGACTTCTTCTTTGAAAACATTTTTGGTATGTTCAAAATCCCATGAACCCTTAGTTATTGCATCAAGTGTGGTTCTTACTTTCACCACCTTGTCAAAACTGGCAAGGTGATTTTTTAGCTTTTGAAAACTTGTTTTTACCAAACTTACCTTTTGATGTTCTTTAGGAACCTCTATTTCAACTGGTGTTTGAGTAACATCAAGTTGTTCAGACTTAGGGTTTGAAAGTGGTAACCAGAAAGCTTGTTTTGCAGACAATTTCATTTGTTGAACAAAACATTTTCCAAAATCTTTAGACAATTTATTCAACTCGGAAAAAATAATTGGTGAAATATTAATTTTATTTTCTTTTGAAATTAGATCATTTTTTTGCATGCTTTTTCTATCGGCTCTCTTCCTCTAAAATCAAAGTCTCTTCTTCATCAACCACAAAAATCATATCATGTTTCTTAGATATCACAATACCATCATATAACGTTGGCTTAATCCGCTAAGCTTTCTTAAGATAAAATAGATTTTGATAACCAAGAGCTTGTTTGTGAGTATCCTCATAAAAAAACTTGTAGTTTTGTTAGCATGTGCACCATTTACGTAGATTGACCCACTTTATAGACAATATAATCCAGTTCCTTTATTTTCTTTTCTAAATCAATTTCCTTGTCCATGTATTTATTTTCTTTTTCTTTGGATTCTTTTTTGAAAACAGTAAATGTTTGCAATAATGATTCCTTTCCTTGTCTTGTTTAGAAAGAGTATGTTTAAGTGATTTAAGTTCTTGCTTAAGTGCATTCCTATTCCGAATCATGTCATCCATTTGTGAATCAATCAACTTTTCTCGACTGCTTAAATCAACATTAAGTCTTTGTTCAAAAGTTTTGACTCGTTCCTTATATCTTTCAAGCTCAGCAGTTATGGATTCATTAACAGTTTGGTTTCCTGATTAACCTTATCCTAATTTGTTACATGATTAGACATTTATTCAGACGTCTATTCAAACATAGATATTATCATTGAATCTTGTTGTGCAGAAAAGTTAGTATCTTGAACAACCACATGTTGAGTTTCTTCTAGATACTGAGAGTAAGGAATGATATTACTATCACTTGTTATCTCATTATCTAGATAGTCAATAGTAGGTGTTTGTTCAAAATATTGCATCTCTTGCACACTTTGATTAATCATATCATTTTGATAAATGTCAGAATGTGGTACCTTAGAGAGGGCGTCTGAACCGTAACTTGAGAGATTGGCCATTAGAACTAGTTTTGCTGAAGAGATATCATCACAGTCAGAATCATAAGCATCTCGATCATCAGTCTAGAAAGCAGCATTCTGTAGAATGGTTATTTGAATGGCTTAATCATTTGGAATTCCTAGATCAACTAGAAATGCTAACTATTCCTCATCCAATTCGTGACCAAATTCCTGTGCCTGAACCATCAACATCTTTTTTTGAACCATGCAGAATTCCTTGGCCTCTTAGGCTGAGTGCACTGCCTTGCCATATGCCCTTCACCCTAACAATTATAACACTTAACAACCCTTGCTTAACCTGCAGCATTATTTCCCCTAGAGCTTGTAGCATTTCCCTTATTCCCTATACCAGTAAAACTCTGACCCTGTCTCCCTTGCACTTGTTGAACAATAACCCTGCCATCTTGAATGGTAGCATGGTTTCTTAGATTGGAAGATGTTCTGAGTTGGTTGTTGGTTGAAGGAAAATGTGATGCCAATATAGTTGACATAAATGCCATTGCTTTGTTGCGACAAGCAATTGGATCATCACCTGGAAGAAATGATTGAACAGCAAGTCCTGAGTCAATTTGGGGAAACTCAACTTGTGGTTGTTGTGAAATTTGAGAGGAATGATAAGCATTTTGAGGAACTAATGTTGGTGTATGATTGAGTTGAGTCTGGAATGGATGTTGGTATTGTTGTGGATGATGAGTTTCTTCATAATTTGGTGAGTATGGTTGAGAAGAATAAATTGGTTGAGGAATTGATGATAGCTGTTATGGATACTAAGCAGAGTTTGACTAAGTTTCATGGTTAGCAACTATTGCATGAGGATCTGGATATCTTTTATGCATCATTCATGCTTCATTTGCATGTCCCTCATGTTGACTCAGATATGCATACAACTGATCAAATTTGGTATTATACATGTTCTTTGCCAACTTGACATCAGTTACAAACTTGCTCCATTCTGGTTGAAGAGCTTTCAGAAATTTTGTATTCACTTGAACTTGTTGAATTGTCATGCCAATGGTGTGCATATCATTAATGAGTTAAGAAAAGCGCAAGTAATACTCATAAAGTGATAGACCCTTAATGGAAGTAAACTTATCAAACTCATTATAAAGTTTACATTCACGTTCTTGATATGAAAGTTTAGTGCCTTGCATAAGTAGCTTGACTATATCCCAAATATCTTTAGCCACCTGACAATGGTTGACAAGGGAATACACACCTAGTGGGAGACCTTGAAGAACAATGTTAGTCTCTTAAACATCACAGTCATCTTGAAGCTTTTCTTGTTCAGTGAGTTCTACATATTTCTTGTCACGAAGTTTACCATCTTCTTCAATAGTCGGATAGACGAGAGGTTTATTCTTAATAGATTCAAGCATCATTCCATTGTTTTTCTTTCCTTTGATGTATAGAAACATATGACTCTGCCATGAGTTATACATTGTCTTGTCAAGCATGGGAGGATGATTCTCAGCACCAGCAATGATCATGTGCTCGGCTAAGGTAGTCATTGTCAAATGATTGTTATATGAAATGATGAAATTTGATCGATCAATGATAAAGGAGAATTGTGATAAAAAGTTGTTGTTGAAGGTAATTAAACTTGGTATTTCATGAGATTTTATAAATCTTAACTAAAACCGAGAAGATAGCTAAGTATTTCACAGGATTTTACAAAGTTAAGACAAACCATTGAAAATAACTTTTGCTGATAATTGTAATATTTCACATGTTTTATGTCTGTGTAATGTTACGCACCACTTTGTCCTTTGTCTTGTTTCGCACGGTTTATGTTGTTGTAATGTTTTACACGGTTTAAGAAAATTAGACATAATTTTGTTTTTCACAATTACTTATTTCGCACGTTTGTTACATACCCTGTTTCGCATACATATTACATAACATAAATCGCACACTTGTTACATAAACATATTTCCCACGAGTGTTACAATTTTTGCAGAGTTTTGTTTCATAAAATTACGTATTTCGCACGATCGTGACACAACCTGTTTCGCACAATAACATAAATCGCACAAGTATTACACTAACATAAATTGCACTATTCAAACATAAATCGCACGATGCATCAGAAACACAAATTACACGAGCAAAAACTCTTAAAAATCACCTAAAACCTACCCTTTTGATGTTTTTTCTTGATTCCTTTTATACAACTAAATATCTTAGGCCTAGATCTTGCTTAAAAACATAAACTTTAAGGTTTTTAAACACAAAAAGCTTTGGTTTGATTTTTGAAACCGAGACAAAAAAATAACGATCTAAACAAGATAAGAACGCACACAATCTTACAATATCACCCCATGGTGACTGAAACCAATTGTAGAATATCAATTACACAACAATCTATGAAATGAAATAGGATAAATTGAGATGGTATTTTGTAAATACGTACTTATCTTGAATAGATTAACCATTTCTTTATTTTCTGATCGCCTAAGAAAAGAAAGATCTTGTTGTTTCTTCAACAATTTCTGCTATGAAATGAACTAAAGAAATCTAGAGAGAGAAAGAGTGGTTGGACACTTTAGAGAGAGAAAGGAATGTGTAATATGAAAATGAACAAACATCCCTTTCCATGGTATGGAAAGGGTATTTATATCCTTACAAGGTCAGCCATGGGCTTGGTTTCCCATGGTTTTGGCCCAATTAGCTTAGCTAAGTTCCAAATATATGAGCTACTGATGGCATCAAATAACATCTATTTTATAGCATCATTTATCCCATGTATTTAACCCATTTTGTATAATTATTGCAAAGAATTGTTACTTAATTGTTCATATTTGAGAATTATAGTAATTATGGAGTACTTGGTGAAGATTGACTAAAAGGCACGCATTTTGGAGCTCAAACGAAGATATTTTTAAGATTAATGTTCTGACATCCTATACGCCGTATCCATCAAGGAAGATACGGCGTATCTGTGCTTGCACTTACCAAAGACCACGAAGGAAACAAGACCAATACGATGTATCCAGGAAAGGCAATACGCCGTATTCAATCTATATAGGAATAAAATATTCTGGAAGATATCAAACGTGGTCCCTACTCTAAGAAACCCCCAATATGCCGTATCCAAGATATTGGATACGCCGTATCGATACCGACTTTAGACCTTATAAATAGAAAACACAAAAACGAATTTTGAGTGTGCTAAATCATATTCTCGATACCTAAACCACAAAAGTCGATTTTCAGACAAGAAAAAGAGCAGAAGAGGTCGAGCAACGAGATTAATTCCATAGGAGACAACATGTAATTTCTTATACTCTGATAATCGTTCAGTTTTTGGTATAATTTGTTAACTCGGTTACTTTACCTTGGCTAAATCATTATGTAACACCCCCAAATTGGGTCGCAGCGGAATATGGGTCTGGGGGTGGTACTTCATAGATCAATAGCATAATATATATATAAGAACGACCATTTAAAAGTCATTTAAAACCGATACATTAGATTTAACAAATTGTTTGTTACATAAGCCCGAAGCTTTACTTGTTAGAGGTTCAAAATACAAAGATTCTAGTCCATAACAAATGTTTTCCCAAAATGTAATGCAACCAAATCTTTTATGCAAACGACTTCCAAAATAACAACCACCAATGTATCCCTGGTCTTGTACCTCATTAATCTCCTGAGAAAAAATTGCTTAAAACGTCAACAATAATGTTGGTGAATTCATAGGTTTGTAAAATTGTATACTGTAGGACCGCAAGATTTTCCCATGAAAATGCAACAGATGCAAACATCATAAAATGTAATAATGTTTCCCAAAGCTCATGACACTGAAGCTTGACATGTATGAATTGCAATATAATTTCCAACGTTGCCCGTGATGATGGTCTAACCCGCAACATGCAGAATCTGACATGGTATACGTTCATTGTTCGGCATACCGGCACAGTTAGCATGACTCACCCGAACGGGGATGTCAATAACAAATAGATCTATTTATAACATTAGCGCTCACAATAAGTAATTGATAGTTCATGATAATGGGCTCAGAGGGTTATCGCTACTTAGGCAAACACGTAATCATAATGTTAAATGTCCATTTGCGTCTATTTGTAAAACATGCATATGTTTCTCACCCCAAAACTTGTAAATCATTATAAATGTAAAAACTTGGGGCTATGAACTCACCTCGAGTGGATGAGTTAACAATGTAAATCAAATGCATGCAAATGCGTCACAAATACGCCCGAATGCAACCTAATTGATTATAGGCCGTATAAGTACTAAGCACTTTGATTAACTAATACCATATATAATTTAATATAGCTACATCACCATCTAATTATATTAGTGAAATCATATTTATAAAGTAAAAACGTTTATAAATATATCTTAATTAAAAATGGCGTAACTTTATCGTTTTGAGTTTGTTTCTTACGTTTTTTATGTACACCCTTTCGTATTAAGACAAGTTATCAAAATATTATATTTTCATATTTTAAGTCCCCTGGTGAACAGTACTTTTTACTGTTCATATACTTTTATAAATTTAGTTATCGTAAACTCGTAAATGTCGTATCTTATTCGTTTTAACTCTGATTTTGTGATTCTTTCGAGCACGTCTTCGTAATTAAAAGTTTTATCTAATTAATGTACTTTCTAAAATGTATCTGAGATGAATAGTGATTTTTACTATTCATAGTTTATAAAATGATTTTTATAAACTTTAATTATCGTAAACACGGAAAAATCCATAACTCCTTCGTTATTGATTGAAAAATTATGATTCTTAATGTTTTGGAATCCTAAAAATATGTAATATCTGAGACAAATATCCGACCTTTTATATCAGAGGTGGTTTGTAATGAGTTTTTATAAAATTTCTTTTATAAACACGTTTATTATCGTATAACTTACAAATGGCGTATCTCCTTCGTTATAAATCGGTTTTTCAAGTTCTTTATATATATTTGGAATCCTCTTGACATTTATTATTTTTTTAATATAAAATAAATATGCTCATATTTCGAATGAATAGAATGTTTTGTTCTTTTTTGGTTAAAATGTGTTATAAACTTGTTTTTGTAACTTTTAGTTTAGCAACTTTGTTACAAGTACAATTACAACACTTAACTCCATAAGTCTTTACTACTTAGGGTACTTAGATCTATCATTTGTCCAAATATTATCCAAGAATCACAAGATTCATAAGTTACATCCGTATTTGTTCACAAACTTTAATAAGTACACTTTTTAGGTAACTTTGTTTTTATACACTTTTTATACTTAAACCACAATTGTACTATTACTTATACGTCATTCTCACATGTTATTAACATCCATATTACATATGTAAAAGTATACAAATCACAAACAAGTTTAATAAATCCATTTTAAAGTTAATAAGTTCCTTAGGATGGTGATTAACTATATAAACATAATATACATAAGAAATCACAAATATAAAGAGTTCAAAGTTTTTAGGTAATCTTAGTATGATGTAGATGATAACAACAAAGTGTCTAAACCCTTGTTTAGCAACAAACCTAGCCTTCAAGTCTAGAAAACCCTCTATCCAAAGAAAAAACCCTAATATTGAACCTTCTTGCTTACACCTTGTAAATTGTTAAAACCAAGCATTCAAAACTTCTTGTATATCATAGATATAATGTAGGAAATACTTGGAAATGTGTGTAAATAAATTTTGTATGATTGTTTAGGTGTTTTGGTTTTTTGGCGTGTGGGATAGGAAGGAGCAAAAAGGAGATAATGGTGAAGTTTTTCACTAAATGAAATGAAGTGTATGTGTTTACCTTTCTAGTGCAAGCCTTATATACTTCAAAAGATAGTCTAAGATTGCCATTTAAAGTCCAAGATACATATGAGGAAATAAGGAAAAAGGTCTTTGTCAAACTAGCTTAGTTCATGTTTAGGTATAATAGCTTAGGTTGTATTAGTTGTAAGTTGGTAATTTGTTGAGCTCAATGTCACGCTGAGGGACATATATGTTGTCTGAAAATTGACGGGGGGAAGGAGTGACTAGATGATCTTTGATATTAGTGAGAAATATCTTGTAATATTTGTAGTTTAATATGGATAAAGTAAGTGTAGGCTTGAATACTTGTAACATTGGTATGGTTTGTTTTATTTCTTTCATGAAATATTCAGCTAGGGTTATAAATTTGGGTGATTTTTTATTTTATAATACTTGAGCATTGGCTATAATAATGGGTATTTGTCGAAGGTAGAAAGTTTTGGTGGTTCCGTGATGCCTTAAACTTTTTTTATCGCGAAACGTAAACACTTTACGTAACCAATAAAATAAAATGTGCCAAAGTTAATCAATTATCTCTAAATAATTATTAACACTTGGTTCATGTAAACATTTAATTGTTTTATGCGTGATTACGTTGATATGATAAACTTTTAGCTTACAGATTTAACTAAACATTTTAAAATTAAAGCAAAACGCGTACAAGACATAAAAAATAAAATAGCAAAATAAATTGATGTCTTAAATGACCATAAAAATACAGAGTGTTATTTCTTTCCCCGTTAAAATGAGCCTTATCCTCAAGCTTAAGATGCGGCACTTGACGACGGTACGTATTTTTGACGAGTGTGGATACTTTTCCGGATTGGTCTTCACTTTCCATGATAAAATGCAGGACCTCTCCTAGAGTTCCATTAAACTTTAAACTATATTGAACACGGATTTTTCTCAAACCGTTTGACTTCTCGATCACATGATTTTTGACCGATTACCTCCGCAAAATGAACCTTGTCATCAATGTGTAGTCCTTCTAATAGAAACCGACTAATGGTTTGTCAGCATAGCATTATTTAAGTTGGATACATGAAACGTTATTGTGAACCCTGCTTCAGATCTTAAGTTCAAGCTTGTAAGCAACGGCTCCAACCTTTTCCAACACTTTGAAAGGTCCAACATATCTGGGGTTTAGCTTCCCCCGTTTGCCAAAATGTACTACTCCTTTCCAAGGTGAAACCTTTAGCATAACTCCATCTCTAACTTGAAATTCCATCGGCTTGCGCCTTAAATCGACGTAACTCTTTTGTCGATCACGAGCAGCTTGAATTCTTGGCTTGATCTGAATGATTTTCTTGGTTGTCTCTTGAACTATTTCTGGACCAGTGAGTTAAACTTCTCCAACTTTGGCCCAACAAACAGGTGAACGACACTTTCGACCATAAAGTGCTTCAAATGGTGCAGCCTTAATGCTAGCGTGATAACTATTGTTATATGAAAACTCAAATAATGGCAAATGGTTAACCCAACCCTTTCCAAAGTCGATCATACAAGCACGCGGCATATCTTCGAGAGTTTGAATAGTCCTCTCGCTTTGTCCATTCGTTTGTAGATGATATGTATTACTCATATCCAAATTCGTACCCAAGGCCTTCTGAAGTGACCTCCAGAAATTTGATGCGAACCTAGGGTCGCGATCACAAATGATTGAGACAGGTATCCCATGCCTCGTGACTACCTCTTTCAGGTACATTCTTGCTAATTTTTCCATGGGATCGGTTTCCCTCATTGGTACGAAGATTTCAGATTTAGTAAGTCGGTCAACAATTAACCAAATGGTGTCATAACCTTGTGATGACTTAGGAAGCTTCGTGATAAAATCCATAGTGATATTATCCCACTTCTATTGAGGTATTTCAGGTTTCACCAACAAACCCGATGGCCTTTGATGTTCAGCCTTAAACTTAGCACATGTCAAACATTTGCTAACATAGGTGGCAATGTCGGCCTTCATATTGGGCCACCAATATAGCTTCTTTATGTCCTGATACATCTTGTTAGAACCCAGATGAATAGAGTATTTTGACTCGTGGGACTCATGCATGATCACAGCCCTCAAGTCTCCATAACAGGTTAACCAACTCATGCCATTTAAGCATAGAGTTCCATCCGCGCGGGGTTCCAACTTTTCCGTTCTAAGTTTCTCTGAATCCTTTAAATTTTCAATCAACATACCTCCAACATCTTCGTTCTTGATGTTATTTGGTTTCCGTGCTTTAGTCTGAGCATTCAAAATTTGTTTGGTGAGCTTCAAACCAATAGTCATGACTAAGGCTCAAACCCGTAATGGCTTATTCTGTTCTTTACGGCTTAAGGCGTCGGCCGCTACGTTTTCTTTCCCCAGGTGGTAACGTATTTCACATTCATAATCGCTGAGCAACTCTAACCAATGACGTTGCCTCATGTTCAGCTCCTTTTGATCAATAATATGTTGTAAACTCTTGTGGTCTGTGAACACCGTACACTTGGTCCCATATAGATAGTGTCTCCAGATTTTCAAAGCAAACATCACTGCACCAAGTTCCAAATCATGAGTCGTATAGTTCTTCTCATGAATCTTCAATTGGTATGATGCATAAGCAATCACCTTCTCTCTTTGCATCAACACAACGCCCAAACCTTTGATTGAAGCATCGCAGTATACGATAAACTTTTCGCTTCCTTCAGGTAAAGCCAGAAGTGGTGCACTACACAACTTCTGCTTCAACAATTAAAATGCTGCTTCTTGTTTGTCACCCCAAACAAACTTGACCTTCTTCTGAGTAAGCTTGGTCATTGGCTTGGCGATCTTCAAAAATCCTTTGATGAATCTTCGGTAATACCTAGAAAGATCTAAAAATTGTTGAATCTTCGTTGGATTTTTAGGAGATGCCCAATCTTTTATAGATTCAATCTTGGCGGGATCCACATGAATGCCTTGACTATCAATCATGTGGCCAAGAAATTGTACCTTAGGAAGCCAAAATTCGTATTTAGAGAATTTAGCATACAACTCCTCTTTCTTAAGCAATTCTAAAATTGCCTTAAAATGTTCTTCGTATTCCTTCTTGTTCTTGGAGTAGATGAGAATATCATCGATAAAGACGATCACAAATTCATCCAAAAATGGCTTGCACACGCAGTTCATGAGATCCATAAATACCGCTGGTGCGTTCGTCAAGCCAAATGGCGTAACTTGGAACTCGTAATGACCATATCGAGTTTTGAATGCTGTCTTCAGAATATCTTCTTCACGTACTTAAAGCTGGTGATAACCTGATCACAAGTCTACCTTGGAATAAACATTGGATCCTTGTAGTTGATCAAATAAATCGTTGATCCTTGGGAGTGGATGACGATTCTTCACCGTTAGCTTGTTCAGCTCTCGGTATTTGATGCACATTCAAAAGGATCCATCCTTCTTCTTGAAAAATAAGACTGGAGCTCCCCAAGGTGAGGAACTGGGTCTTATAAAGCCCTTGTCAGAAAGTTCTTGGAGTTGGTCTGACAATTCTTTCATTTCGAACGGGGCCAACCGATAAGGTGCCCGTTCTATAGGTGTAGCACCAGGTATCAAATTGATTTGGAATTCTACTTGTCAAGTCGGTGGAAGACCCGGCAAGTCCTCAGGAAATACTTCAGGAAAATTTTGAACGATCGGTACGTCCTCAAGTCGCTTTTTCTCCGACTTGTCTTTGGTCTCCTTTGTAGTAACATGTGCCAAAAAGATAGGACACCCTTTTAGCATGTACTTATACGTTTTAGTACGCGAGATGATGTTCAAACGAGTCTCGTTTCCCTGGTCTCTTCCGTCTCCACGAACAATCAACGTTTCTTTTCCCTAGGGAATACGAATGATTTTCTCAGCATGCCAACCAATCCATACCAATTATCACGTCGAGACTACCAAGTTCTATGGGCATTAAGTCTATGTTGAATGGGTGATTTAAGAAATTTAGTATACAACCCCAAATGATAGCGTTTAACATAATTATTCTCCCGTCAGCTAGTTCAACATCATAATAATGATCTAAGATAGATGGTGTGATATCAATCTAGGAGCTAAATGCAGTGGACACAAAGCTTCTATCGGCACCAATGTCAAATAAGACAGAAGCACATCAGTTGTTTAGAAGGAACATACCCGTAACAACGTTTGAGTCTAGGTTTGTCCATGCACGGCCTACCGCATACACTTTCGCTGGAGCATTGCTATTTCAACCTTGGTTACCATGGTTATTGTTTTTCAGCTTTGGACAATCCCTCTTGAAATGTCCCTGGCTCCACATTCATAGCAAGTAGGTTTCTGACCTACCCTAGTGCCCTTTTGGTTGTTAGTAGTGTTGGCATTTACAGTACTCCTACAGACATGGGCCAGATGACCAACTCTGTTGCACTTGTGACATTTTGGAGCACATTGACCGTCATGGTGACAGTTGCATTTTGAACACAGAGGTTTAGATCCTCTGTAAGGTTTCTTCTCACCAGACCCTGCAGCATAAGCTCTGCCAATGTTCTGCCTCTTGTTCTTGTGTTGTTGTTGCTGGTTATCTTCTTGCTTTCTTTTGTTTTCACTATGTCGTTCAGTAAAAGTACGGATTTTCTTGTCCATTAACTCAGTTGCAAATTCAATTGCATCCTGTATGGTTTTTGGCTTAGATTCCATTACACTTTCGTGAATCATGTTGGGCAAACCACCAACATATTTCTCAATCTTGTTTGACTCTTCAGGAAACATCCTAGCACACATCAATGCCAGTTCCTGAAAATGTTGGTTATATCTTACCACATCGGTACCTTTAACCTTAAGATTCCATATCTCAACCTCCAGCTTCTTAATCTCGCCCCTTGGGCAGTACTTGTCAGTCATCTTCTTTTTCAGGTTTGTCCAAGTCATTGCATGAGAAACATCGTGACCAATAGTCTTAACATGGGAGTTCCACCATGTTAGAGCACTTCCAAGAAGAGTACAAGTAGCAAACTTGATTTGGTTTTCCACAGAGCAGTTGCTTATACAGAACATAGTTTCCATTCTTTCAAACCACTGAGTTAACTCGATGACTCCTTCAGTACCCTTAAAGTATAAGGGTTTGCATTTCATGAAGTCTAGGTAAGTGCACTCACAAGCAGGAGGAGCTTGCCTCCTTACACCCGTGCCTGAATCATGACTGTCTTTACCATTTCGGCTACTGTCAGCGTCACGTGCTGCTAGTGCATTAAAAACACCTTGGTCGATTAGTGCCTTAAACTGGGCATCAGTTACAGTGGTAGTGGTGGTGGCTGTTGCGGCTGGTGTTGATCTTGTGGTTTGTTTTGGTGCCATTTTCTTCAAATCATAAGAAAATATAATACCCGTTAGATTTCATGCAAATCATAACCATGACATGACATATACACAATAAATAAAGTGAGATCACATCACACAGGAAAATATACAACTGAATTGAAATTAACAATGGTGTAGCTAAATCAACATTCATTCATAATAAATTTGATTACAGACATGACATAATACATCCCTTCCATATATAATCTGGAAACATACATGACCTGATTCAGATACAAAATGATCACTACCCTTAGGTTACAAAATGAAATATAAACAACCTAAAGCCTTACTAGCCGAGAGTTACCCGTAATACTTAGTAGACTATACAACATAGCTACAACATAACAAATCTAAGAGCTACTACCAGTCTCCTCTTGTATCTCGGGTTGTGTTGGACCGCCAGCGGGTCCCTGCTAATTCTGGAGCTTTGTCACCTGTGTCTGTAGTGTCCTTAATAGTGTCAGTGTCTCCACAAGTTGTGCCTGTCGGGTGCAGTCTGCTGCCCGCAACCCTGCAATCTCCGTCTGTTATGCTAGCAATGTAGTATGCAGTGCTCTCACCTCAGAACGGGCTGTGTCACTAGCATCCATCAACTATACCCAAGCCTCATGAGAAAGTCTGGCCTCAATCTCTATCAGTCTAGTAGTACGAGCATGAGCGCGTTTGTCTCTACGCAACATGTTGAGCTGACCGCTCATCAATAATCTCTCATCATGTGCATCATCCAGTCTCACATAAATCTCATCTGTATCCTATCTGACTGTCGTGACAAAATCTATCATCCGCTGACTCAGCACTGCTACATTAGTCACAACTGGTGTCCCCTGCATGTCCTCAACCATCTCATCTCAAGTATCTATAATCCTATAACCAACATATCTCTCGGGATCTTGCCTAATCTCATCATCCAAAGTGCCAACGAATCCATAGTCTGCTCTAAAGCCTCCAGTGGGTCTAGCAGTGGGAGCAGATGAACTCTTACCGACCTCATATCTCAGACCTAGAGCAATACACAACCTCTTTCGAGGCGGTAATGTAACCTAGGAAGCACCCGCTCTACAGTCAGTATAGGGAAGAAGCAAAGGTGGTGATGGAGTAGGTCAGGTATAGGTAGGAGTGGTGGTGTCCCTGATGGTGGTGTACTCGATGGTAGTAGATGGGAAGTAGATGGTGTCTCGGCTCTCAACCGGATCATAGCAGCTCTATATCCTAAAGGATAAGTAGGGCTAGCAGGTAGTGGTGGAGATGATACAGGTAATGGTGGTGATAGTATCTGAGGTAGTGGTGATAGTATTAGGGGTAGTTGTGATGACCATGGAGAGAGTGGAGATGGTGGTGGGGTAGGTATGGCAAGAAATCTCTCAGTCTCTTCCTCAGAGAGGAATAGTATAGTTGCCTGAGCTGGAATAGATATCCTAGCTGTAGTACGATGTACTGGTGGTGGTGGGACCGAGTGGGCCAGAGCTGGGTGCTCCTCCTCCTCCTCATCGTCTTCCTCATCAACATCATCATCATCATCCTCGTCATCATCGGATGACTCATCATCATCATTGTCATCATCTCCTCTGTCGGCAGGATAATCAATGGGGTCCTCCTCAGGATCCTCCTTATCCTCCTCTAGATCAGAGTCTGCAATGTATCTTAGTGAGTCGGTAGTAGGTGAGACAGCAGCAGGCAGTGGCTGCTCCTCTGCTAGAAACACCTCCTCCGGTGGCATAAACTCTGGGTATACAGGCTCAGGAACAAACTCTGGTGAAAGTGGCACCTGCTCTGGCTCCTCAGGGCTAGGCACATAATTCGGTGATGGTGGGGCCTGAAAAGCGACTACCACATATGCATATGGGTCCTCTGGCATAATGGGTGGTCCATCGACTCCCGAAGATCCTATGTCTGACAAACCCTCGAATGGACTGGATACCGCCGTGTAGGTGACTGTGGAATCCTCCGAATCCGACATGACCAAATTTAAAAATCAAAAGTAGCTTATATAAGTATTAATATAAGACTCTTATCGTAATATACATAGTATTTTATAACATGTATATCAATCATGAATGCATCTAGTCTAACCAACTAATGCAACACTAGTGTATGTATGCCTCATGAAAAACCCCTTTGTATGAATGCAATGTTTGAAAACGGTTATAGTCCAGCAAAAACATTTGACCTGGTTCTCTATATCTTTGGCTCTGAACCATCTAGTAACACCACACTTGGGTAGCATCGGAATATGGGTCCTGGCAGTGATACTTCAATAGTATCATAACACAGATATATTATAAGAACGTCTCCATTTAAAATGTCGGGTTTAAAACCGTATACCTTAGATTTAATAAAAAATATTGTTTGTTACATACGCACGTAAGCTTTACTTGTTCATGTGTCAAATACAATAGTTTCTAGTCCATAACAAATGTTTCCCCAAAATGTAATGCAACCAAATCTTTTATGCAAACGACTTCCAATAAGAATGACCTCCAATGTTATCACGGGTCTTGTACTCATTGATCTCCTGAGAAAAACATTGCTTTACAACATCAACAATAATGTGGTGGAATTCAATAGGTTGTTAAATTGTATAATGTCAGGACGCAAGCATTTCCCATGAAATATGCCAACAGATGCAAACTTCATATACATGTAATAGTTTCCCTAAGCTCATGTCACTGAAGCTCTACATGTATGAATTGCAATTATAAATTGACAACATTCGCCGTTGCTTTTATCGTGATGATGTTTCTAACCCGCAACAGTCCGAATACGACATGGTATACGTTTCGTTGTCCGACATACCGGCACAATAAGCAGACTCACCACCAATGGGTGTTGTCAAATCATAAATAGAATCTATTTATAACATTCGTGCTCACAACAAGTAATTGACAGTTCATGATAATGGGCTTAGAGGGTTATCGATACTTCGGCAAACACATATCGTAATGTGAAATGTTCCATTGTCGTTCCAATTTATAAAACATGCATTGATTTTACCCTCAAAACTTGTAAATAATTATAAATGTAAAACGGTGGGTATGAACTCACCTCTGACGTGGATGATTGTTAACAATGTTAAAATCAATTAGGGTGAAATGCGTCCAACAAATACGCCTGAATGCAACTAACTTGATTATAGGCCGTAAATGTATAAGACTTTGTTTAACTAATACCATATATATTCTATTTCGCACTCAACCATCTAATTGTATTTGTTGAAATAATATTTATAAAGTAAACCGTTTTATAGATATCTCTTTAGTAAAAATGGCTTACCTTTATCGTTTTGAGTTCGTTTCTTATGTTTTTTATGTCCACGCTTTCGTATTAAGACGAGTTATCAAAATATTATATTTTCATATTTTAAGTCCTCTGGTGAATAGTACTTTTTATTGTTCAATTGCTTTTATAAATTTAATTTATTTTTTTAAAATAATAATTAGTTATAATAACTCGTATATGTCCGTAATCTTATTCGTTTTATCTCGTTTTAGTGATTCTTTCGAGCAGAGTCTTGTATTTTAAAGTTTATTATATTAATGTAGTTTCCAAAATCGCTATCTGAGATGAATAGTAATTTTTACTGTTCATAGTTTATAAAATTATTTTATTACTTTCATTATTTTAATACAAGGAAAAATCTATAAACTCCTTGTTATGATCGAAAAACAATTATGATTGTAATGGTTTTGGACTCCTAAAAATATGTATAGCTCGAGAAAAATTATCCAAATATTTTTATGTCAGAGGTTGGTTTATAATGATTTTTTTTTATTTTTTTTTTAATAACGCAATTTATTGTCGTTGATTAACTTACAAATGTCGTATCTCTTTGTTATAAATCGGTTTTTTTTTTTTTCGGTTCTTATCAATATTTGGATTCCTCTTGTCATGTTTGTATTTTAAATAAATATAAAATTAAATATGTTATATTTCGACATAAAAAACAGATGTTTTGATATTTTTGGTTAAAATGGGTTTAAACTTGTTTTAGTACATTTTAGCTTTCAGCCTTTGTTTCCAGCCCATTACATACTTAAATCCATAAGCTTTCATTCTTAGGTCCTTGTCCATCATTTGTCCAATATTGTCACAAAAGCACAAGATCCATAAAGTCTACATATTATTTGTTCTATAAAACTTTAATAAGTACACTTTTTAGGTAACTGTTATTATATACACTTTTTATATACATACCACACTTGTACATTTACTTTATAACTTCCATTTACCATCGCTTTTTAAATCATATAACATGTGTAAAAGTATACCAAATAACAAGCAAAGTGTAAAAATCTATTTTACAAGTTAATAAGTTCCTTAGATAGTGATTAAACATATCTAAACATATATACATAAGGAAATCACAATGTAAGAGTCAAGGTTTTTCGGTACTTAGTATGATGTAAGTGTGAACAACAATGCTTCCAAACTTTGTTTTTAGCAAAAAACCTCTAGCTTCTATGGTCTTAGAAAACCCTAATCCAAGAAAATACCCTTTATATTGAACACTTCTTACTTTAACAACTTGTAATATTAACCAAGCTTCAACCTTTTGGTATATCTTAGATATGATGTAGGAATACTTAGACATGTGGTAAATAAATTTTGTATGGATTGTTTAGGTGTTTTAGTTTTGGTCGTAGGATAGGAGGAGCAAAAAGAGAGAAATTGTGAAGTTTTTCACTAAAGAAATGAAGTGTATGTGTTTACCTTTCTAGTGCAAGCCTTATATACTTCAAAGACTAGTCAAGATTGCCATTGGAAAGTCCAAGACATAATGAGTGAAATAAGAAAAGTCTTTGGTCAAGACTAGCTTAGTCATGTTTAGGTTTAATGAGCTTATGTTGTACAAGTGGTAAGTTGGTAATTTGTGAGCTCAATGTCCCCTAGGGACATATATGTTGTCCGAATTTTGAGGGGGAGGGAGTGACTAGATGATATTTGATATCTAGTGAGAAATATCTTGTATTATTTGTAGTTTAAGTGTGGATAAATTAAGTGTAGGCTTGAATACTTGTAACATTGAATGGTTTGGTTTATTTCTTTCATGAAATATTCGGCTAGGGTGATAAATGTGGGTGAATTTTTATAAAACTTTGAACATTGGGTATAATAATGGGTATTTGTTGAAGTGTAGAAAAGTTTTGGTGGTTTCGGGAATGCCTAAACGTATTTTATCGCGAAACGTAAACACTTTACGTAACCAATAACAATAAAATGTGCAAAGTTAATAATTATCCTCTAAATATGTATCTAACACTTGCTTGATGTAAACATTTAATTGTTTGATGCCCGTTTACGTTGAATGATAATTTTTAGCTTACGCGATTTAATTTAACGATTAAAATTAAAAGCAAACGCGTACATGACTAAAAATAAATAGCGAAATAAATGATGTCGTAAATGACCCTAAAACACGAGGTGTTATACATTACTTTTGTATTAATTATGACGTTTGAAGGCTAATACCTTCGGGTATTAGCAATTGTTATAAAGATCTTAATGTTTGGTTTGTTTATCTTGGTTTCTTAATTTATCGTTGAATTGCTTGTTTATGTTTATCAATTTATACTTGTTTACGTGCTTAAGTATGCGACCTATCATTAAACAGGGTCTAGTCCTACATATTTACTGCGCTGCAAATTCGGTGTTGTTTGGGCGTAGGCCAAGAGTCCGAGATAACTCTTCATATTGCAATTTATATATCTAGAATCATAGGATCACAAATACTGACCTATCCTTGCCTTTAGTTTTGAGAGCTTATTTGAGCCATAAGGTGACCTTGGTATCAATGAGTACATTCTTATTTCATTGGTAAGGACCTGGACATTAGCCTACTAGTATATAAAGAGCCGTTAAGCAGTAAGTAGGTAAAGTCTCTATGAGCTAGGGTTTAACAAGATCACCATTTCCTTAATCCTTAAGATAGATTATAATAAGCAAATAAGGATGCTTTATGCGGATGCGTTTAATTATGACAGAATTCTACGTGTCTAGGTCTTAGGAAGAAGTAACGCCTAAGTCTTAAGAATGATATGCTGCTTCAAGATAAGTAATCATTGCACTAATAAACAAACCAACGTTCTGATTGGATTAATAATGGTTAATACAGTTTTCTTATAATTAGCTAGACCGCTCTTTTATCTTCTTTTAATTTACTTGCGTGTGTTTTTGTGTGTTGAATTGGTTTTAGTCACCACCAAACCCGTGCCTGTCTCTCAGACTGAAAACCCCCATATCTATTAGATTTAGGATTAACATAGGTTTAGCATAGATTAGACTAACTTAGATTAGAAAAAACAAAGTATTAATAAATTGAAAGTGCTCCTCACTCTTAGTGATCGACACCCTACTTACCATGAAACTCCTACCGACCGGGTACACTACCCGTTAAAGTGTTGTTTTTGGTTAAGTCGGCAAAATATAAATTTAAAACTTGAATCATAATTTAACACCACACAACAACACAATCATGTTTTTGGCGCCGTTGCCGGGGAGTGAGAATTAATCTTGATTTTTATTTGATATATTGGTTTTTATATTAGATTAGATCTAACCCTTAGGATTAGTGTAATTTAGATTAGTGTATAACTCTGTATATTCTGTATATTTGTGTGTTTAATAATTGTTTGCGTATTTAATTGTTTTTCATAATACACTATTCTGGTCGATAAACCGATACGGTGTATCCACTTCCATTGGATATGGCGTATCCAACTTTCTATCCAAGTATTCGTTCAAAATCATTAATACGGCGTATTCAATTCCATTGAATACGGCGTATTGACTATCTGATACAGAATCAGAATCTGAGATTTCGTATTTGATTTCCGTGCCTAATCTTTTCTATCTTTTTTTAGAGCACATCCTGCTGATATTTTTACCTATGTCACAGATCATACTTATCAAAGCTAGTTGATTGAAGAAGATACTATAAGAAGTTATGGCAGAACCAACTTTAAAGGAATTCATGGAAAAAGCTCATATTAAATCAAATCTTTCTAATACCAATGACGATATGGACATTGAACTCAGCAAGAAATTTTTGATGGAATTGCAAAAGAATATATACCACGGATGTTTTGACGAAGACATTGTGGACCACATTGCTAAGGTGCTCGAAATACTTAATCTAATCAACATTCCTGGTGTGGACACACATCGGCTACGCATGAAGGTTTTTCCTCTCTCGTTGGCTAACAATGCATGACAATGGTGGATAAACGAGGGAGAAGGAAAAATCACCACTTGGGAAGAACTTATTGATAAATTTTTCTGTAAATTTTATCCCGATTCCTACGATGGGGAAGATGAAATGTTGGACGACGGAGATAATTAGGGGATTGATCCACTTGAATTCATATCACAAGTAAATTTGTCATTCGAAAATCATAAGAAAGTGGATGGAAGAACTAAAAAGGTATTATTCCATGCTTGGATGAATAGAAGTTGAAATAAAAGAAGAATTGATGACAACATCTTAAGTAGTAATGACACTACTACTGACTCGTTCTTCAAGCCTTATTTGAAAACTCAAAAAAAGAACGATATTAAAAGAGAAGGTGAACGAAGCCAGACGAAGCACAAATGCATCAATAGTAATTTGGAAGACAAGATTCATAATAAGACATCCAATTCTAACTATGGGCAACCTAACAAAAAGCTGTGCAAAGCAGAAAAATTTGAAGCTATAAAATATTCACTTGGACCCAACGAAGAATACATTGCTATAAGAAGGTGTAAATATAATGCTTGGGAAAGAAACGAAGATTCTATGTCTCGAATCTATCAATAAATTTTTTAGAATAACGACAACGGACGAAAGGTGACGCGCACTGACTGAAGATGAAGGAAGAAAAGTCTAACTTAAAGACTAGCTGAAAGAAAAGTGATTCTCGGGAGACAACCCGGATCGTTATTTATTTATCGAATCTGTCTTCCCAGACATCAATGCGGCATATCTGCTTCATACCATATGGCGTATTGAATATATGGACGTTATTAGTCCTTTATTTTTATGCACCTTTAAACATTATTGTCATTTCTGTCAATATGGCGTATTCATGCACATGATATGGCGTATTTAACAGACTGACCCGTATTTAATACTTTTTACAGGTTTCTCAATACGGTGTATTCTAGTTTATGGATACGGCGTATTGGTTTCCTATACAGTTTATTTAGCTTATTTAATTAACAGTAGATACCCGAGATAGGATTTTGCATGTTTTTCCTATATTTTGCACATGACCTCACTACAAAGAAATCAACGAAGTTGGTGAAGTATCAATCATCTAGAATCCTATGTGTGATTGTAGTCATGCTGGAATACAAACGCATTTACAACACACATCCTTGCTCATAAACTCAACTTAGAGAATCTACCAAGCAAAATAGTAGGGGAGTTTTTCATTATAATTCTTTTTAATTCCCGTTTTTAATATTTTATCTATACCATGAGGACGTTGTATAATTCAAGTGGTGGGATGGGAATTAGAATGTATACTTGTCCTATTTTTCACACTAAAATGATTATTTTATGCTCAAATTTAAAAAAATTTAAAGCATACTTTTGTGAAATTACTTGATACATAACCTGCACACAATAACCCTTATTAGATATTGTGAGGATTTATCCTTATCCGTTTCCAAATGTTTACCTAAATTCCACAAAATATGAGTGTGCCGGTGATGTTGTAGACTTTAGAACTTGGCTTGGTATATCTATTCGAGACCACAATAATGAGTACTATGGATTTAGATGAGGTACTTGGATAAATTGGTAAAAATCTAGGAATTAACACCTAAAAAGGCCTTATATTTTGTTTTATTACTAACAACACTGGTTAGTTTTAAACCCCGTAAAAACCCATGTTTACAGCTCATCTTAAGAGTAAGATACCCATAGAAAAACCAATAGAGCCAATCATTTGGAATAACACCAACTGTTGTTTCGTTACACCTTAAACACCTTAGCCTACCCTATTAATTAAGGTCCATTTATCAGTTTGCAAGTTTTACTTGGTAAGTGTAAAGTATGGATTCCTGATCTGTGTCATTTCTATCTTTGGTACATTGGAAGAAATTTGCATACATTGCAAACGTGAAAGTATAAAGTAGTCAAAACTCATGTATTTTTACTACCAACACAATTATTGGTACGTCCGAAGAATGAAGAATTATCGAAGGAATTATCTGGAGCTATTATGATCGTGAAGATGGTGAAATTACACCGAGTTTCGTAGTATAGTAAAAAAAATTAGAAAAATGCAACAAAAAAGAGGAGGAAAGTTTGAAGATAACCGTTTCGCAAAAGCTTAGACCGAAGGAAATATATGAAGGATCAATTATTCGTTGATACGTCCTATACGTAACGATGTAAAGTATTATATAAAGTGGTAGATATCTCCACTTGTCTTGTAAAAGTATGTAAAGTATGGGATGATTGGGAAGTTGACCGTTACGGGAACACCAACTCAGGTTGTAGTTTTTGATCTATGATCAAGACGTTTGTAAATAGTTGTGTCTTAATCATGGTAATGGTCAAAAAAAAAGTGTCTAGCAACTTATATCTTGGACCTAGTCTATTTTCTTCATAAATTTTTATTTAACAACAATTTAATTTCCTTTCCTAATCATTAACCACAGGTTTTACGCGAATGAGGATGTGTACGAGCATGCATGTCTATTTCGTCGTTACGGCCATGTATGCATGTCTCAGCTTCCTTGTTGGATTATACAATTGGAGAAAGTTAGAAGATCTCTACCCTTATATCTGTCTTCATCCTAACCATTGGTTTTAAACACGAATGAGGATGTGATCCGAACACGACCTGTCTATTTGTCATTACATGCCATTTAATATGGAGTTTTTTTGCTTTAGCTGTCCTTGTTGGTGTGGTACTATGGTAAAAGAATTAGAATGATCAACTTAACTTATAATAAAAACCTATTTTACCTTTATAAACTTGTTACTACTTAGCTCTAGTGGTGGAGATGTTTATCCTTGACAAGCCTATGATAGAATACTCGCCACGACCGAGCAATTAAGCGAATTAGTTACATGTTACCACATAGATAAGTTGAGTGATTTGAGAGTTTTCATCGTCCTATTTTGTGAGGTGTTTGGTTGTGTACTTGTAATAAAACAAATCAATGCTTAAGAATCGGAAAAATCCTTAGGGATACATTTTTTATAAACTTCTAAAGGCTACTTGAGGACAAGTAGGATTCAAGTGGGGGATATTTGATGACATCAAATAACGTCTATTTTATAGAATCATTTATCCCATGTAATTAACCCATTTTGTATAAGTATTGCAAAGAATTGTTAGTTAATCGTTCATATTTGAGAATTGTAGTAATTATGGAGTACTTGGTGAAGATTGACAAAAAGGCATGCATTCTGGAGCTTAAACGAATAATTTTGAAGATTATTGTTCTGACATCCAATACGCCGTATCCATCAAGGAAGATACGGCGTATCTATGCCTGCGCTCACCAAATACCACGAAGGAAACAAGACCAATACGCCGTATCTAGGAAAGGCAATACACCGTATTCAAGCTATATGGGAATTAAATATTCTAGAAGATATCAAACGTGGTCCCTACTCCAAGAAACCCCTAATACACCGTATGTTGATCCCATGCCTTGATCGATTCTTTACATTGTAAAGTGTTTGTTACCTTGGATGAATCCAAAATAACAATGGTTGAGACTATTGTTTGTATACCAAATGAATTGGCGGAATCTACTTATTTGGATACACTAGAGGTAATATCAATGATACAGTAACAACAAAGAACCAATGGATAAAATACAAACTGATTCAATTATTATTAGAATAATACGAGTACTCTTGATAGTACTAGGGTTACAAACCTTGAAGCTATTCTTTCTATCTAAATCTCTTAAGCATAAGCAACTATTAAACTAGGATCTCCTTTTATAGTACAAGGAGTCCTTTACAAGATAAATCCGAACTACTTGGAAGTTGTTACAATTCAAATACAAATATAACAGATATACATTTCGTATTTTTCTCTTTGTATCCTTATCTCCAAGTCAGCAGCTTCAACAATCAGCAGTGTTAATCTTTCTTCTAGCAGTATTAACTAACTCTGGCAGTACTAAGTTTGTACTGGCAGTACTAACTCCATTAGTACTGTTAGTTATACCTTGGCAGTATTAACTCTTGCGAAGATTTATTCCCAACATCCAAGACATTGGATACGCCGTATCGATTCCGACATCAGACCTTATAAATAGAAAACTCAAAAATGAGTTTTGAGTGTGCTAAATCATATTCTCGATACCTAAACCAGAAAATTCAATTTTCAGAGGAGAAAAAGAGCAGAAGAGGTCGAGCAACGCGATTAATTTCATAGGAGACAACATGTAATTTCTTATACTCTTATAATCGTTCTTTTTTTGGTATTATTTGTTAACTCGGTTAGTTTACCTTGGCTAAATTATTACTTTTGTATTAATTATAACGTTTGAAGACAAAAACCTTCAGGTATAAGCCATTGTTATGAAGAATAATTAATGTTTGTGGTTTACTCGATATCTTAATTTATCGTTAAATAGCATGTTTTTATGTTTACAACTTCTACTTGTTTGCGTGCTTAAGTTAATTGACCTAACAGTCAACTGGGTCTAGTTCCTACATATTTTAATGCGCTGCAACTTTGGTTTTGTTTTGGGAGCGTAGGCTAAAAGTCTGGATAGTTCTTCAAATTGCCAAATTTATAAATCTATAACCACAGATTACAAATATGACCTATCCTTGCCTTTACTTTAGTGGGCAAAGAAGAGCTATATAGGTGACCTAGGTATCATGATATGTTCTTATTCCATTATAAGGACCTGATAGTGGATTACAAAGTATATGAAAAAAGTCATTGAGCAGTAAGTGGTAAAGTCTCTAGAGCTAGTGGTTTTAACAAATCACCATTTCCTTAATCCCACAAAAATTAAATCAGCAAATTAGGGACGCTTTATATGGATGGCAATTAATTGTTGACAAATTTTTACGTGTCTAGTCTTAGGAAAAGTAACGCCAAAGTCTTAAGAATGATATGCCGCTTCGAGATAAGTAATCATTGCACTAATAAACAAACCAACGTTCTGATTGGATTAATAATGGTTAATACAGTTTTCTTATATTTGGCTAGACCCGCTCTTTTAATCTTTGTTAATTTACTTGTCGTGTTGTGTTTTGGTCCTTGAATGTGGTTTTAGTCAGCCCTCACCACCAAACCCGTGCCAGTCTCTCAGACTAAAAACCTCCTTATACATTATATTTAGGATTAACATAGGTTTAGCGTAGATTAGACTAACTTAGATTAGAAAAACCAAAGTATTAATAAATTAAAAGTGTTCCTAGCTCTTAGTGATCGACACTCTACTTACCACGAAACTCCCACCAATCGGGTACACTGCCCGTTAAAGTGTTGTTTTTGGTTAAGTCGGCAAAATATAAATTTGAAACTTAAATCACAATTTAACACCACACAATGACACAATCAGCTACTTAACAATATATTGGAAGTGATCGAGACTTTTTTGTATTTCTAACAAAAAGTAAATAGTGTGTTGAGAGATGGACGACGTGTAGGGAGGGCACTCCAAGATAAAGGAGCGTCATGTGAAATAATCTATGAACATTTTTTAATAAATCTACGATCGGATGTACGAGTAAAGCGAATGGAAATTTGTACAACGCTCGTAGGCTTCTCGGGAGAACGAATATACCCATTGGGGGAAATCAGCTTAACTATTACTCTAGGATAATACCCGAACCACCTTAAAGTGCAACTCACATTTATAATTATGTGGTCAGAGTCTCCGTACAATATATTACTCGGAAGAATAGCTATATCCGAATTGGGAATGATTCCATCAACAGTTTATGCAACAGTTTTGTACCAGTGTCTTGATGGAACAAGAATCATTATGTCCAAATATAGGAATAATTATATGTTTTAACAAGTAAAAAAGATTAAAGAAAGTCTTCCATGAGGCTCTAAAAATAATCTCCGAATGTGAAAGCTCATAAAAAAGGTGATGATTAACCAGGAGCATCCTAGTCACACTGTAACTATCGGAAGACAACTTTTGACACAATTCAAGAAAAGATTGATAAAGCTGTTAAAATTAAATGTGGACATATTCGCTTGGAAATATTCTAACATGACTGGAATTCCTTGAACGATAAAGATAAGGAAGGAAATGTTTTTCATGGAGCATGAAACGCCCAAAACCATTTTTTAGTGGGTTATATACGACGTATAGGATGGAGCCTATACGTTATATAGGTGTATACATCGTATAGGATCATAGGCAATACTTTGTATAACCCTCATGTATCGTTTTGCTATATTTTATGTAAAACTGACTTACACGACTCGATAAGTCATAAAACTTTGCAAACATGCTTCAACACTTATATCCTTTATAAATATGTATAAGTTTGACGTCGATAATGCGTGGAAGCTAAATAAACCAAAAATGTGGGTGTTATATCAAACACCCCTTTTATGCCCATCAAAATATCACTTGTACATAACTCTTTTACATTTACTAAAATCTGCGAGTTTTACGTAAAAATTACTAAATCGTCTAAAAAGACTACACTTTTCAAAATCTATAATTTGCACAAACCTCTATGGTTTTAACTTGCTTCAAGCAAGGCACAAAGAGTTCACTTGCCTTTTATACAAAAAATTAAGGCAAGACCTTACCTTGTACACATAAACCTACAAAACATTCAACAACTATAAAAACATAATTTTTCACTTAGTAAGTAATAGGTGATAACAAGCTATTAGTACAATTCAATCATCTTGTATTATACACTTTCCATAGCTAGTTCATGCAACCAAACTAAATCAACACTTGCTAATTATCACTTAGAATAAATCATCAACCAATATCAACATAAACCATCACATGCCATAGCTAGTTATAAAACTAGGCTAACCACTCACCGTAGCTAGTTATAATTATTGGTTCAACATTGACTAAGTCTCATTTATATTTTAACGATGACAAATAAACGTTCAGGACATATAAAATCACACACGATAGCTAAAAACCGAGCTAAACCAAGAATTGGTTTTGGTGCTCTAGGAGCTCACGAGCTGTAACACCCCGATAATTAATATAGCAACGGAAGCTAAATTGGGGTATTTCTTCATGAATCAACAGTCATAATCATAGAAAACGACTCAAAAGAGATGTTTTGGAAAATTCAGTTATCATTCAATATCATATGAGAGTTTTACAAAAGGAGGTCCCAAAATACATTGAAAACATAAAAGTTGAATGATAACAGGTTTGGACGCCTGCAAGTCCATGCCACTCCGTGCCTTAAACTGCTAAGTTACCTGAGATAAACATGCTAAAAAGGTCAACACAAAGGTTGAGTGAAATTCATAGGTTTGCAATATAATGGTTGAATACAAGTTAATGTAAATGGTAATAATTGCAACGAATACAATTATCATGGAAAACAATATTATTGCCCTAAGCTCATGAACTCAAACGTTAACATGGAAATCACCTCAGTGACATTATTGAGGAACAACTGTCCTCTTGGAAAGGTAACTTGCCAAAGTTACCCATTATTCTCAAATATAGTGCGTTTGATTACCTCATGTACAGGTAAACACAAACGGGATTCGTCAATCCCGATAGATCTATCCACAATATTCGCGTTCACTCGCAAGTGATTAATGGTTCATGATTAAATGATATTGGCAGTGAAGGTAAACTTAGGCAATAATATATCAGGATAGCATACAGTTGGAAAATACTTGTATTCATGGTTTATAGCATGTATCCCCCCATGGGGTTTGGAAAAAAAATATAAAGGTGGGACTATGAACTCACCTTAACAGGGAAATCTGATTGATGGAAAAAGTAAATCAAATGGAAGTAAGTGGCTTCGTCATGCAACCTGGGGTAATATGTCAAGTCTTAGTTCGATTGTTTATATTTCAAAACTTTATTTCATAACGTTTAACGTAAATATTAATTTGGTTTATTAATTTGTGAAAATATCGTATCACTGTTCGGGCTATCATAATCCAGAGGTCATGTAGTAAACGTTTGAGGAGCTAGGACACTTTAAATCGTAAATCCAGCAACTCGTCAAAACGTTTACCCAAATGAAAGCCCCTCACATGAAATTCCCTAGTAACGTGATACGTTATAGTTTAAATGATAAGATTTTATCTTTTTAAGTTTCTTCAAAAGCTAGTGGATGATAAATTATGTTAAATATATAACATAATTATTTTTATATGTTTCGATCGATGAATGAAACGATAAATGTGTCGGGTTTTAATAAAATCGAGTCTTATAACGTTTAAATATATTTTTATTATTAAATATAAAAATATTACATTTTATACCCTTAAGAATTTGAAATTGACAATATATACCCTTGGTATATATATTTTGCAATTTAAACCCCTTTATATATGATTTTAAAACATTTAACCCTTAACTTTCAAATATGGCAAAACAGGCCCTTGTGGTTTTAAGTTTAGAGTAATTACATTTTTGGCCCGAAAGTTATATAATTTCAAATTTTACAATATATACCCTCCATGCATAATTCAATTTGCATTATTAGTTCAAAATCATTATACATGGTATTTTTTTTATCTCGAAATTAATTTACAGGTTATAGCTTATTACTATAAGCAAAAATAAGTTGCTTTTTACAAGCTTATAGCTTATAAATGAGCTTATGAGCTCGATAACCCAAAATGGGTGTGTTTGGTTTAGAAATTGTAACCCGATGGGTTAAGGCTTTTAGGGTTTGATTCAATGCTTATAAAAATGATAAAGGAGCTTATAGGAATAGCTTATTAGGTCAGCTTATAGCTTTTAGCTTATTAGGGTTTTTGAAAATAGCTTCTAAGGTTTAAAGAGGTGCGTTTGGTTTAGGAAAACCAAACATTTGGGCTTAGGATTTAGGGGCTTATTCCTTGGGATTATAAAAGTGCATAAGAACTTATTAAGATGAGAATAGCTTAAGCTAGCTTATTTAGGATTCACATGGGTTTTAGGGTTTCAAAGTGGGTCGTTTAGGGCTCGATTGGGTTTAAAGGTTTCCAAATAAGTTTTAACTTGATCAAATGATTATAACAAGGTTTATACATGATCTAAAACAATACAAGAGCTTATAGAACAAGTAAAAAGGCTTACTAGCACATGAAAATGGTCAAAAATGATGAAATGGATCGAAATGGCTTGGAGATGAATCAAGAACCTTATCCTTCTTAACCTTGGCTTCTACTTGGCTTAGTCTTTCTCTCTTCTCTTCTAGGGCTTGGCTAGAACATCATTTGAGTATGTTCTAAGTTTAAATGGTGAATTGAGGAGGCGTGCATGTTGCGGGTTTATATAGGATGTGAATGGAGTAGTGCCCAAGTTTGTGTGATGCCTAAGTGTTGTAACTTAGCATACAAGGGTGCAAGACGACTAGTATAAGCTAGGAGTGTAGCTTAGCAAGGTGTTAGAGGGGTGTGAGGGTTCTATTTTACAAGGATGTGACGAGGAGGCTTGCTTGGGGCTCAAGGGTGTGACAAGGTGCTTGTGTGCTAGCAAGGTGGTGACAAGGAGGTGAAAGGAGGCTAGCAAGGTGGTGACTAGGTGTGGAGGGTGGTTGCTTGGTTGTGGATTTGGTTAAGAACTAGTTTAATTGTTATCAGGGTGATTAGGGTTTCAGGTTAGGGTTTAGGGTTTTGGACGAGCTATGGGTTAAAATGGAGGGAAACTATGGTTCAAATGTAATGCTTAAGAAGCTTATAATCTATGCTATAAAGGTGGTACAAAATCTCATAAGTATTTGGAGGGAAAATAGCTTATTTGAATATTATGCTTAATCGGAATGTACTTTACGCTTAAAAGAGTTGTACTAGGGTTTAGGAGGGAATTATATTCAAATATTATGCATTGGTAACTTGTACACTTGTATTGTATGTAAACATTTCATGTAGTCGGGGTTTTGATATAAACGTTAACTTATAAAGTCCATTTTATAATAACGTTATACATAGTACGTTAAATAGATAAAGTATGTGGTAAAAATGGATTTTAAAACATATTACTTGACATATTATAACGTTCACTTGATAGAAACGTTGATGGAATTGGCATTGGTAGTTGTGTGAGCTCGTTTACTTTGGAAATATAAGTTACGTTACATAATGGATGGAATAAAACAAAAAATATTTCCGTGAAAATGGTTCTATTAAATATAATACATGGATAATTACACTGAGGAAAATTGTGGGTTGTCATAGTGTGATGGTTGACGTCTCATCCCAAAATATCTTATCAATCCGATATCTCAACGATATATACTTATACTATTTAAAGAAAATAGATAAGTAATATAAGTAAATATTTATAATAAATAATTATAAATCTATCCCGATAAGTCTATTCGGTAACCTTAGTTACCGTAAAAACAATCATAATATGATTGAAAATGAAACGTTTACTCATAATAAGCATATTAGAAAAGTTTCAATAAAAATTATATTTTTTTGTCTTTTAGTGAATTTATTAAATTAATAGTAATATTTTATTATTTAAAACCAAAAATCACGTTCTTAAGTAAAATTTTCTAAATATAAACTTTTACGAAATTTCGACATGACCCGTACGTTTATACAACGTTTTCCAAGGTTTCAAACCTTAATTCAAAACACTTTTCACACTTTTGACACTTTCTGAAAAAATTCCAAAATCTCAATCCGCAACGTTTATCAAAGTATTTTTTCCCAAAACAACGTTCAATAATATTCCATAAACTCATTTCACATTCCAAAAGTTCGACAAACTATTAAAAACGACTAAATAAAGCTTATTGGGCTTTAAGGTCCAATAAGGGTCCATTAAGGTATTTATACGTCCAAAATACGATCCAAGCCCAAAACCAAGGCCCATTTATACACACAAGCTCATTCTAATAAGTAAAAAATAACCCGGACCATAATAAGCTAACGAATAAGCCACAGCTTGTTTGTGCTTAATGGGCCGTGAGCCAAAAAGCTCAAAAAACTAGTCCAATAACTTAAAAATAAGCTAATAAGCTAAAATATAAATTCAGTTATAGTCCAATAACTTAAGAAGCTTATAGTCCACGAATATACGTCATACCACATAAATATACGTTTGAGCTTCTTAAGCATTACATTTGAACCATAGTTTATAGTCCAATAACTTAAGAAGCTTATAGTCCACGAATATACGTCATACCACATAAATAATCAAAATCACCTCCCTTGTGAGTCCAAAATAAGCCGAGAGCATATAAGCTCAAAATAAGCCACGAAAAGCCCACAAAATAAGCTATACAAGCTACTATACAAAATAAGATATCTAGCAATATATGTTTTTCAACCATCACGACCATAACATCAAAACTACAAAACTCTTTTATTTCTTTTTATGTTCGACGCAAACCAAACACATCCTTTTATCCGTTTTGTTTTCAAAAATTGATTTTTACGACGATCAACTTGTACAACTAACATCTATGCATCAATATAAACCCAAAAGGACAAACAAAAATTAAATTTAGAAACTTACAAGAAAAGTCTTTAAAATATAGATTTCGACACGAACCGGTCAACCCAAACATTGTTTATATGAATACCCGAACACTAGAATAACCCGAAAACACTCTAAACCACCATGTCTTTAATCAAAGTTAGAAAAATACGGGTGTTTGTTGTTTGCTTGGTTCGGACGCACAAAGACACACACTTATGTGTGTGTGTTTTTTTTTGAAGTGAAATGGAATGAATGAAATATGATCTAGTGATAAGAATATAAATGTACCACCATGGGACATCCTAGCTAAAACATTGCCTCCTTGTTCCCTCTCTTGTCTTATAACCGGCCATGGGGTATCCTAAGGGCTCGGGGTGTCGTTTTTATGTCGGGATTACTTGAAAACTCATAAAACTCGATCGTAAAATTTTCCTCAAAGTTAGTTAGCATTTTTATTCACCTTAAAAATACTTTTCCAATAACTTAGAGTATTTACTTGACATATTTCCACGATTTATTCCCCAAAAACTCATTTAAACATTAACGGACGTATCGTGACTCGTTTTTTGGCATTTCTTGAAAATTCACGGGTCAACCACCCGGAACTTAACTAACATAATAATAACCTCTAAATAGGACTATTAT